>JAASAO010001485.1:0-31847 GCA_017311375.1 Mytilus coruscus | reverse complement strand
GTAAAACAGCATATAGATCCAAAATATGATATATGATGAGAGAATATTTCACGCTTGTTCAATTCTAGTGACAGGAAATATATCATATACAAATAATTGGGTTAAAATTTTTCAATGACAGTCTCAAGTAGTTGTTCACATTTACTTAATTTTATCAGTATCTATTGTCTAGGGCCTACTCAGTAAGGTCATTTCAACACCATCACACGACGATAATGTTAAACTCCTCCACTATTGATATAAATTGCAAAATCTTCATATATATGAAGGAAATAAAATAACCAGTCAAGTCAATCAATTGTGAATTTTAGTCAACATCCGTCCATTTCTGTGTAAAATGGTCCACGAATCTTGACAATACTCTTTAAAAGAAAATGAAAATGCAATATATGGTTATCGGATGCAACTGACATCCTATGATGAGATAAAAGATTTAATTGTATCTATATTTACAATTTCCAATCCTAACTAGTGATAATCATTGCTTTACTTACATTTATAAAACGCATATTATGACAATACACATTCCGTTGGTTCATGATAAGTGGAGACTTTATTAAGAGTGCACAATATAAGAAGGAATGGTATAACAAGGTTTAGCAATTAGTTATATAGTGCAACGTCTCCATGTTCAAAGCAACACGTTATTTTGTAGTCATGTTTCAAGAGAATAATCAAAAGAAGAGTTAAATATTTTTGGATCAATTTGAAAGCTTTTGACGCGATATCTGAAAGAAAATTTTACATATCAATAAAGTTTCACATGAGAATCAAATGAAAGCCATTTTTCTATGAACAACGGTTACCATGGCAACCGGGCAAGAAGTAGGAAAATTCTAATTTTATGTGTACAAAGTGTGGCACATGTTGTCATATCGTTTGTTAAACTTAAACACATTAATATAGTTTCACATGAGAATCAAATGAAAGCTGTTGTTTTGTTTCTATGAACAACGGTTACCATGGCAACCGGGCAAGAAATAGGAAAATTCGGATTTTACATTGTTCTGAAGTGCAAGTATTACTAAGTACTAACAGACAAAAGAGATCAAATACCATGATTTCAGAGCTATAACACATGTCTTTTATGTAAATGTTAACAAATATCATGATGATGTGGCTTTTAAAATCATTCTGATGGTAAAAATTAAATGAGCAAACATAAATTACTGATCATGTAGAAAAAATCACCATATATTTTTTATCAATTATTGATTCATAAGTAAGAATCGAGCAACTAAAAGGATTAAAAATTTCAAGACTTTTTCATCTTGTCATAAATTAACATTTTTGTTTGATGAAGCATACATATTAGTTGCCATGGTAATATTTATACTAAAACTGACCGTAAAACAGGAATATATATAAAATTGAATTTTCCTCCTTTGGGCCTCTCTACTGTGAATAATAATGTAAATTTTCATACCTCACTGATAATTTTCAAAGACATGCCAACATATAGTTTTCAAATAAAATATTAATAAATATTAGGAAAAAAAACTATATATCATCAAAACTCTGATTTGAAGCAACATAACAAGTTATAACATATATATATAATACAGTTTACTCCTCTGGTACTGTCAAAAACTGTAGATAGCTCCAGCATATTTAGAGCTTACAGGATTCGCTGTCAAAATAGCTTTTACTCCATTCTCATCTCTAGCATTTGTAATTTTAGATGACACAAATGGACTCCACTTTTGCCAATTTTGAACTTATTAATGTATTTATAATTTTCATATCAATTAGAGGTTTAAATGATATCTTTGCATGGTTAAAGTCCAGATTGTAAACATCTTCATTGATACATTTTCCTGAAGCTAAACCTCAAAAGTTTTTCAACGAACGAACATATTCTATTGCATTATGTGCACTATAAGTTGACTTTGAAATTTCTTTAACAAGAGTCTGTTGCTTGTATATTTCTACTTCATGTTTTCAATTACACGATTAGAAACTTTTAAGGTGTCAATAAATCCTTTTACACAAGCAGAAAATTTTGAAAACAAATTGAATTCCTTCAATCTATTTTAGAACACCAAAATTAGCAATATTATGTCCAACCAATATAGGTCTGTCATTAAGTTTTAATAAATCAATGAAATCTAGCAATGACTGCTCAACAGAACATGTTTCAACTATTGTTCCATTGAAATACATTTTGTTTGAAGAATGTGAAAATGTTATACCAGTAATAGTACTTGCTTCTTGAGTAATTTCCGTTCTTGGAATAACATAACGTTGAAATGTGTTTGAACCACATGCTGCAGCAATTTGAGTAATGTCATTATTCCTTGACAAACCCGTAGTTTCCAAATAAAAAAATACAAAGTTGTCAGTTTATAAATGGTTAATGGTGAGGGTATTTCCTGAATATCTGGCATTGGTTCATTAACAGTTCTTTCATCAGCTCCGTTACTAAACAAAATTATACCATCTACTCAAATTCCAACTGTAAAACGGAGAACTCAATTTATATATTAACATGTGACACTTGTGGCATTCAGTATGTGGGAGAAACAATGGAAAAATGTAATATTCGGCTCAATAACCATCGTTCATGGTACAAAACCAACAAAACTGTCCTCTCACAAGACTTCTTCGTTCAACGAAACATTCGTTTGATAATGTTACTTTCAAATCATAGAAGTCAACACCGAGTGGGACACCACGGCGAGAAGGAGAAGAGAAAATTTTGGATCCACCAACACCACACTTTAGAACCTGATGGTCTTAACGAAAAGATGAGAAAAGATACAGGAAAGATACAGAATAATTTAGTACACAGTATCGTCCTTTTATCCTGTAATATTGGCCAATGAACGTTGCTAACTTCAACTAACAATTTTGTAAAATCTTGAACTTCATCCAAATTATGTATTATTTTCAAGGCAGCTAAATTTAAGTGCAACATATACATTGAGCTGCAAAGTTTCTTATCATCTACATCCGATTTCACCTGGATAGATGCATGCTATATATATATATATATATATATATATATATATATTTATTTATAGATTATCGTTGGGCATCACAACAAGATTGATTTTACTGGCTTAAAGCCAGCTTTTATAAATGTAAAAGCTACGTACCAAATATGAAATGTCATTGCAAAATAAAAGCGGTAAAAATGTTGTAAATATATTTTTGTGTGTTTTGTATGTTATTTGCATTTATATATACATTTTACATTAATTGGATTTAACCAAGTGTTTATACATTCTTTTACAAACATAAGATCCCTTTCTATGAGATGTAATCTTTTGCTCATTGATGAAGGTATATACATTTACAGTAACCTATTATTGCTGACACAATGTCAGCAATTTTCCTAAGGAAGACTGAGTTGTCTTTTGCATGGCAATCTTACCAGATCTTCTTATTTTCATATGTATACCAATTTAAGATGTGTTATTATGTCTTACATGTACCTAAAATTTTCTGGGTCATTCTTAAATGTACACCATTCAGCATCTGTACATGAAGTGTGGTCTCCAAAATGTGTAGGACTAATCTCCTGAAGGCACTCTGTATGTTTTCTGAGGAATCGTTATTTTCTTTGATGGCATACATAAAGCATCTAACTAGGTATGGTAATTTCCGGATGTTTCAATTCATACAGTTTTTGAAAACTTTTCTTGATTTGGTTCTGGTCATCTTTCTTTTGCAGTTCTTTAAAGTCTACCTTAAATCTTGCTGTTGTTGTTGAATCATTATCTGCATAGAGAACATGAATAAGATATCCATTATCTTTCAGATTGTGGGTCATCTCTAATGCAATATCAGGTTCCATACCTTTACTTGTACCCTGCCAATTCTTGCTGCTCTCATGTGAAGGGACTGTTTCTTTTCTACCCAATTGTTATTCACAGACTTTACAATTCCGGCTCCTATGAGAGAAGTCTATGACTTTACTCGTCATTGTACGGTTCTCCATTTTCACTAAGGTAAGGTGGGTGTTTTGAAAAATAAATTGCAACCGGGTGGTTGTTTTTTTTTTAACAATTCCAACCGGTTTTTTACTGTTGGTAGGGGTCACAAAAGAAGGATAAGTATAGTATTCACATTTAATGGAATTTAACCGTTCTTCTGCTATCAATGCTAGCCTTTCATTTGACAAATTAGTTTTCCGCATCTCGGATAGCAGATATGGCTTTTGTAGGACACCCTCCTCCTGGGAATGCATGGCCTGTCGATCCAAGTTTCTGTCCTGTCCCTCTCTTTAGTGCTGTATTTTGGCACACAGAACAGTTATATCCTCCTTCTGTGACGTAAAGTCCTGTTTATATTTTCAGCTTGAGAACAACCCTCAAATGAGGAATAACATCTCTATGTAATGACTATCCCTTTTATGACAAAATCGAAGTTGTTCTTTTTCTTTTATTGAACAGAAACATGACTTCGATTATGTAATGACTATCCCTTTTATGACAAAATCGAAGTTGTTCTTTTTCTTTTATTGAACAGGAACATGACTTCTTGCCTCAGAGACAGTCCCTCATTTTAGGGATATCCCTCATTTGGGGATTATTCACAACCTGTTTATCTTCGGGATCGCTTACATAACTTTTCCATTGTTTTGATACTTTTTTTCAATTTCAACAAATTCAATACAACTATCCGTTTTAGTTGACTTATCGGGCCTAGAAATTTCCTTATCAACATCGTCATCTGCCTTTCTCTTCCCCGATTAATAAAAGAAAACATTGAAATTTGACGATCTGCCATTTTGTCAATGAAAACAAATCAGCGAGGCGCGATTAGTATTTAAATCTTTACGGTGCGGAAACGAAAAAATCCGAATTTTATAAAAAAGCCGACCACCTCCTAAAATGGAAAGGTGGTCGGCTTTTAAAAGAAGGTGGTCGGCACACCGGCTTAAATGCCGAATGGAAAACACTGGAACTTCGAATTCAGGCTGTCAACAATGTTATTTGTAATAATAGATATAGAATAACCATACATTGTCTCGAAATATGAATGTTATTTGTAAATGGCTTAGAAACAGGTATAAAGGGAGGCTTTGCATCCTGTTTTGAGCCTAGTACAAATAAAATTTATATTTCGAGACAATGTATTGTTATTCTTTATAAACTGCAACTCCTATAACTGTTCCAAATAAAAATATTTAGGGTAAACATCATCATTTTTAATTTGAAGCGGACGATGTAAAATTTTCGAGAACCAATGTATGTTTTATTGACGTCATAAACAAAACACTACGGAAACACATTGTCAACGCCATAAACAAGACGATATACGGTCATTGACTGTATATCACAAATGAATATACGATCAATGCAATTTGACTACGCAAATAGCACAGCTGCAGTATATTGATGTATAAAGGCTTTCAAAACCAAATTTTTGGAACTGTTTCTTTAAATTTGTTGTAAGTATCAATAATAATTTATAAATCTTACTAATTCAATTTCAATATTCTTTCATTATCTATACATACAAGTGTTCAAGTACATTTATCATTGCTTTACCACAAAATTTATTTAAAATATTGACCCTGAACCTAAAAATATTACCAAGATCTGCATCATCTATAAACCTATTTCATTTTCTATGACGGCAAGGAAAAATTAAATATATGGTCCTCATTATACTCTATATATACTTTGTAAAATTATCAAAACATTGCTTAAAAATATCTACCTAAAGATTTAATTACCTTTCCATTACACATTAACTGTTCCTTCTTTTGATTTGATTGACATGATTCTTTTGCAACTTCAAATATTTTCTTTCCAATTTCATTCTCCTTTTTCTTTATGGTGGAGGAATTCACAGGAGGTACATTCAATCCACCAAGAAAATTGTTGACATGTGTGGCCCCAATTCCTGCATGTACCATTCCTGAAAAATCAAGTATTTTCATTCTAAAACCATTGATTGTGTGCTTGATGTGTAACGACAGTATGTATTTGTAAATTAGATAATGCTAAAGCTAAACTATAAATTATTTTGAGTTCCGTTCTTCTTTGGAATATTTTTTTTTATATATATATTTACATTACATGTACTGTGAAAGTACTTTTATTCGTGGGTACCAATTTTCGTGGTTTTCGTGGATGACTTTATCCGCGAATTTAAGTGTCCAACGAAATAAAACAACCGTTGACCAAATCAAGACATGGAAAGATCCCCATGTAGGTTTGACTACTGATATGATCTAGAGAATATATTGAATATCGTCAAATCTGAGACTACTATAATAGTAGTCACAGGGCGAATGCACTATGAACTACAACTGCATGCAGGATTATACCCATTTGATCTTTAATAACCTAAACTGTACAACTTTTGATCTTTAATTCTCATAAAAAATATTTTTGATCGATGAAAGTCAGATTACAGGTATTGATATGCTATGATAAAGTGTTCATTTTATATCCTCATAGTTCATGTAGTTCTCGTACGTACGTATGGGAAATAACAATTACTAGTATATGCTGGGCTTGCTTCTGATAAGAATTATTTTACAATTCAAGATACGTTTATAGCATTTGTTTATATTACTGTTTTCTTTAGGTGACATGTTTATGGCCTAATTTACACCTTTGATGATCACTCTATCTCAGGTTAATTAGTGTGGTCACTACGATTTACATGGGTCTATGTTTACTTTGCAATTTCCTTCAATCCAGACAATTTGTAACCATTGTTTCTAATGGCTTCAATTTAAAAATATTTTTTTTTAGAAAACTAAAATCCACGAATTTAAAAACCCACGAACATGTAAATGTTACTCAAACCACGAAAATTGATACCCACGAATTAAAGTACTTTCACAGTATATGATTGTAAATCCATATTTGCCTTTATACTTATAGATCAAAGACTCATATAAATTTCTTATAATGACTAATGATTCACTAATAATACTGTATACCCCAAGTAGGTTAGACAACAACATGTATCCACTAGAGACTAAATGACGGAGATTTTAGCAATACTAGGTCATCTACTATGAGCTGTCAGCAATACCCATACCGCATATCAAGCTGTTAACGACCCCGACATGCTAAAATGTCAACCAATTAAACCGAAGTCTGATGTTTGTAACATGGATTATATGCTCCTGATAGAGATTTCCCGATTTGCTACGTACCAACCGTAGTATGAACCGGGAGCCGTCATTGAACTTTTGAAAATAATTCATATATACCCTTAATGCGTATTTGCGTTCAACCACGAACCGTTTATAGTTAAGATTTATTTCCTTGAAATTGCACAGACAAATAGAAGGTAAACATAAAGCACATTCATATTTTATCGAATGTTCGCCTGTTATATCGATATAAAAGTATAGAATGGATAGGTTCTGGGGTAGGCCTTTAGAAAACATGATAGCATAAGAGCTATTTTAACATACAAAATTGACCTCATTAAAAATATATTAATGATGAACATAAATACAAAACCGGTTGCGCAATTGTTTTCAGCTACACATAAAAATATATATGAGCAAGTCTCTAGGTATATATATAAACTTATATCATATCGGTGAACAACAAGCTTTATAATTAAATAGTCAGTATCAATTCTTCGCATTCTTTAATAGAATTTAATATTGTCACTTATTGGGTAGTTCAAGTTCATTATCTATACCGTTCTTATATTTTCTGTATTTTTTCTCTAAAACGTCATACACAAATTTTACCAAAGTTAAAAGTACGAAAAAGGGTCAAATAAAATGTATGCTAATAAAATATTCAAAGAACACGAGGTACTAACATTATGTTGTTGGGTTAAACATGGTTGCGGGATCCAATCTCTTTACCTAATGAGCAGATGGTGTAACAGCTAATCACTGATACACATTAAATATTTGCTGGAAAGAGCTTGTCTCGTGAAATAAACACAATGGACACACAATTATCAAACACTAAAGACACAAAGTAGCTACGTGACAGTACTCACATTTACGTAACAACAGTTCAAATTCAATAACAACTAATGAAAAATTATATATCCAAGACAATAGTGTATTTGCAAATTTACAACAATTAACTACTGCGGATTCTTTTTTTTTTTTATTGAATACCAATTTGCGTGGATTGATGGAAACTTGTATTTTCGTGGATAATTGGTTCCGTGGTTTTGCCGAAGCCAGCATTCAAGCCTATACAAAATGCATATTTCGTTGAACATTTAAAGACCGGGGTTAGGGTAAAAGGGAGACAATCCATGAAAATATGGATATATTCAAATTTAAGACAGGGTTAAGGTCTATGGAACATTTTAATATTTCTAATTCATTACTTACTTTTTTTACTTTAAATAAAAGTACAGAGGTGGGAACATAAACAAGAATTATTAAGCGCCAAACAGTTTGAAAAAATCCAATTAATAATTAAAACATTTTAAAATGAAATTCTGAGGTGCAAGAATTTTAAATTCAAATCTGGTGATTGACAGACGGGAGGAGATACCCATGGCAACAGTTTCTTGTTTATATTTACACAGGAAGTACTGTGCAACATGTGAATAAATTGATGTCTAGATTATACTTCATGCACGTATGTACTGATAATCCACTTACCAATCAACATGGAAATAAGTATTATCGTCCTAGTCAGTGTATCAAGAAATCCAAGGAATGGTCACTGATAAAAATCTCTATCAGTATAAGCATGGAAGTATTATATAAGTTTCAATTTCACAGATGAATTCCATGTATTCACTTTTCAGTATTTATTTTAACTATGAACATAATCAGATATTTTATGAGGTCTGGATTTAAAAACAAAACTAGGTAAATAAAGGATTATCAATTGTAAAACTTATGACTTGCAAATTGTTATTCCCATAGGTGGCCAATGTATGTGATGTTATCAGGATTGGGGTGCCAGTTTCGCACAAGTTTCAATACACAGTTTGGCATTATATCTCGTTTATGAATTTTTGAATTTTGGATCACGTGCCAAAGCTTGTAATTTTCTTTCCTGATATCTATCATATCTCCAAACATCTCGATGGTACATCATTGTCCAAAAATATTTATATTTTTCCTTTCTCAAACTGTTATTTCTCCTGTGTCTTTGCTGACACTCAGCCTCCCACCACAATTGTATGTTGCTTTCATCAGTAATGCATGGTTTACACAAACAGAAAGGGCATTCGTCGCTATCTTCATTTTGCTGAATAACAAATCTATGTTCGTCTGTTTCCTCATATGCATTGTTATCGTCATTTTCAGGATCTGTTTGGGTTGTTTCATTGGCACATGTTGCTTGTTCATCATTTAATTTTTTCACCTCCCAGTTATAGTATCCAAACAAACTTGGAATTGTTTCTTTCTGCTCTTCATTTACAAAAAGTGATAATGTTGTGCTCTCATTTGACATTATTGCAGAGATGACCACACTTCTATGTAGAAACAAGTGTAAAAACAACGTTCCCTCCAAAATTATTATCTAAGATTTATGAACAGTATCATGTTCTATCACATGGCATGGAGGAATTCCTAAGACATTATATTTATTTTATTTATTTTGTGTGTAGAACAGATGAGATTCCAGACATAATAAAAATAAGAGTTTTATCTATAACTTTTGTATGAAGAAATTAATCAAATTAAAAGACAAATAATAGTTGTTGTCCTGTTGTGATCCCTGGTTAGTTTTATGTAGCATTTTACTTAGGAGTCAGTACAGGATACATTTATTCATTCTATTATTTTCAAAGTAATTCATCATCATTGATTTCTTCTTTTATTTAAAGAAAAGAGAAAACTCTTCCAAAAAATATTTTAATGAGCACGTAAGTTCATATCTACATGATTACAGAACTCCTGTTGATACCCTGTAGATACAGGCTCATACACCATGTAGTTATCGAGTTTCCTCTTATACTTAGGTCCATTTTATGCAAGTTATTAATACCTAAATGATGGAAAAGAATCTAAAAGACCTCCTTGTTTCAACATTTCTATACCTGGTGATGATAGTAAGAAAAAATAACTGTATTGAATAAATTATAACTTATCCGAAGTATTATAGTCCAAGAGATGAATCACCCTGTCAATAATGCCTACATTTTGGAGAAGGCACTGGATGAATGTATTTCTAGTCACAGTCTGGACGACTCTGAGACCAAAATGGAAAATATGAATTTAAACACATATATTCAGGTGGAGAAAAAGAACTTTTTGTGACAGCTGAAACTTCATTATAGAAATTCAGAGTTTCAGAAAATCATTCATCATTTTGTACAGGTCACTTTAAAGTTAAAAACCTAACTCAAAAAAGACATGTAGCAGCAATTAGATTTACATGTGACAAGGATGAACATCATCCTGTACTTTGGTCATCATCTTCGTATTTGCCAAATGAAGAATATATGGTTAATTCAAGAATCTTCCATGGATAAGAATGCAGTCGAATAATACTAGTACATTACAACAGATTTTCACAGGGGGCCAATATTGGACATATCAACAAGTCTAAACAAAGTTACATGTTTAATAAATATAAACCGTTTGTAGATGAAGAGTACAATGGCAGCATTGAGATAGCATTGATGGAAGAAGTTGGCATGTATGAATACTTGACAAGTATTGACATGACTGATGCCCACCATGGCTGAAGAAAAAAAACGCTAAGGATACAAGTGTTGTAGCCATAGGAGAGAAAATGCACAAGGTACTGAAATGTGAACATGTTACTAAAGCAGACGACTTTGTATCACAGAGACACGAGAAACTTGGAACTCAAAGAATACATCAGTACTTAGATGATAATGATGTAAAAGTGGGTATTCATTCACATGACAGGAACATTAGTATAAATAAGTTTGTACGTGATTCTGATGTAGTAAACCATAATGATTCATGGCATGGAATAAAAGCAGTGAAAAGTGCAATGAAAAAGTATCCTCTGGACCAAAATATTAACGAGATAAAATATGGTCAGACCAGCTTGAGGACAATGTAGAATCAGTAGCCATCCACTTTCATTGGGCAATTCGTATTTGCGAACAAAATCCTAAAGAGCTGAAGGACCTATTGCTTAATGTTTTGGAACATTACAAAAACAACCATACTAAATGTCACCCAGTCTCAAGATGCAAAGAGACTTAAATTATGAACCCAAAAGGATAGTCATCACTAAGCCTATTGTAGAAAAAACTACTTCTAGGTGTGATCCATAAATCTGTAATTTTCAGAAGTCCAGATCATTTTATTCTTGCACGTGATACATCATACGGAGAGAGTTTTAACAATACAATGAACATGTATCAGGACAAATGAATTGTGTTTAGTGATGCAAATTATCACACACGAGCCTGTTTAGCAGTCTGTCACTGGAATGAAAATGTGGACAGAGGCTTTATATCTATTTGGAATCCTGAAAGAAGAAATGCACCAAGTAGCATGAAAGGAAATAAAATTACAAACCTCCATCTTACTCTTATAGGAACAATATACGGAAAAGACAAATAAACTCCATTTATCTGTGACCACATTTTTGATTTACAAGACAGTTTTCAAAACTATAAAATTCTACAAAAAATTTGGAATTATGGCAAAAAATTAAAAACGTGGATTTATTTAATTGTTATTTTTCATTCTTTATATTAATCTGGATATGAATCATGTACATAAAGTGTATTTTATTTACATACATTTCCTATCCATTTCAACATGTGTTTACATTATCAACATCAGCTGTTTAATCCATTTCTTATCTATCTTAGGACTGCCCATATCCAAATAGGCTTAATTGCTGTAGGGTGTAACATTTTCTAGGTCATCCCGGTCTTGAAATACACGAAATCTAATGAATCCACAATAGCAGGAAGATATTCTCAAAAGTCGAAAAATTCATCTTCTATTTTGTCCATTTATTTCATGTTTCACTTCCAACTGAACGAAATACAGTTTATAATCCAATTGTTCTTAAATAATACCGATAATTCCTAAAACCGCAGTTAATAATATATCCAACAGTCAAAATGTATCGCACATATGATGTAAACAATTAATAATATTGTTCGCATATAATGATTTTACTGATGATAGTATCGTATACACAACATGAGATCACAGAATAATATCAAAACTATTTTCAGGATTTTGATTTCTCTCTATACAGATAATGAAAAACATTAGAGTTCGAATAAATTCTGGTATGAGATCAATCTGGAAATATTCAATTTATTGTAATAAAGTTACTTCGAGATAGATCTGCAGTTATTCAAAGATCCAGATGTAAATTAAGGCAACAGTAGTATACCGATGTTAAAAATCATAAATCGATTAAGAAAAACAAATCCAGGCTACAAACTAAAACCGAGGGAAACACATCAACTATAAGAGGAAAACAACGGAACAACAGAAACACTGAAATGCAACAAAACAAACGCCAACATACATAGAAACGGACTATTTGATAACAATTGCCATATTCCTGACTTGGTACAGGACATTTTAAGAAAAATGGTGGGTTGATCCCGGTTTTATGACTAGCCCAAACCCCGCTTATATGGCAATGTTAAAAATATCGCTAAAATAACAACACTATGTGACAGAAATACAGTACAAACAAACAAGAACACTCACCACAGAGAAACGCATAAATAAATAATATAATAGTATATTTCAACATGTAAACCGCAGAATAAGAACGGACATCTTCCTTTAACAACAGCACAGCACACCACAAACAGTGACGTATTTTTGTGACGTATATATAATCTTGAAATTCATACAACTCTATGAAACGAGATCCAAAACTTACAATTATTTTCGCAATACTAGTCCAAATAATTATCATGATTATGACGGTCTTGAAAGGTTATTTTAAATTAATGCTGTGACCACATCATAATTATTTAGACGAACACAATACTTTATCCACGGAAAATTGAAATTAACTCGACTATACTGACAATTAAGACATATGTGAAATATACCGAAAATACTTAATTCAAACTACAAACGATAAGATATAACACAATATCCAACAGACCCATTAAAGAAACATAACTAAATACATGAATGTTGGATGTATAAATAATTTTTAGAGGTTTTAGATAAAATACGTGCTTTTGATTGTCCTTTTAATTCTGTTGATAGTTATGATTTTCTACTCTCTACACTACACTTCCACACAAACTTATATTCATATTTAATTAAATGGTCTTTTGAAAAATATCATTGCAAATTTATTTGCTGTAACTCGTTTAAAGCCTTTTTCTGTAACGAAAAGGAAAGTATGCTAGATACACTTACTGGAAATCTGAAGATATGATTGAAGCTTTAAATTTTCTCCTGGACAACATACATGTACGTTTCGGCGAAAAAGTGTATCGACAGGTAGTAGGTATTCCTATGGGCACTAATTGCGCCCTTTAATAGCAAATGTATTCCTATATTGCTATGAATAACAGTGTATGGCCAAAATCAGTAAGGACACATCATTATTACATTTGGTTCAACAATGCCTTACGTTATCTTGAAAATATTTTTCATTAAATAATCCAGAGTTATCTAAATATACTACCGAAATTTACCCAAAAGAACTTACTTTAAAGAAATCTAATATAAACAGCAGTAGTTGTCCTTTTCTAGATTTAAACATACAAAATTTACGACAAAAGAGACGATTTTCATTCCCTATTGTTAATTTTCCTTTTTAGACTGCGATGTGCCTTTGGCTCCATCATACGGTGTTTATATATCCCAACTTGTTCGTTATGCCCGTGTGTGAAGTGATGTGATAGATTTTAACGAACGTAATCAATGCATCAATGGTAAATTATTAAGTCAGGGATTTCGTTACCATAAATTACTTAAAACATTTACTAAATTCTTTCATAAGATACAAAGATTTGACTGGTAAATTTGGCTGTACTTTATAAAACGGTATTTCACATTCTAAATTTTACGATAATATTGTACTAAAAGCGCGGAAATCACTATGTGATCTGTGTAAACTTATCCAACCTTTAAACAAACTGATTAGTAAAGGTTATCTTATTAAAGTTGTACAAAGATCTTTGAATATTGTTTTCATTTGCACTTACATCGATTGTGTCATCAACAATTTTCGAATGTTTTTGGGATGTATATATACATCCACGTTTATTTTCTATTTAGAAATTGTTTAATCTATATATAACATCATACATATTTATTATAAGGTTAAATCCTAACTATCCTACTGCCTGTCGTTACTTTTATTTTGGCATTGCACAAGTCATGTCTTCTTTGACTGTCCATGGCGTTAAAACAAGAAATCCCTGCCTGGGATGTGTTTTAATTGATTTTAGTCTCTGATGCATGAGTTATCATTATTAATTGTTTTGGCTTTTAACTAGCTTTCAGTAACCGCTAATTCTCTCAAATCGTACTTTCGTGTTAATTTGACCTGTTGACACAATTTGTAATGCATTTCTGTTATTCAATGTTTACTTATTTTGTGTTGTATCTCGTCTTATTATTTTTAATATGCACCACCTTTGATAAGCATTTAGTATGACGATAAATTGTTACTTCTGTACTCTTACTATGAACAACAAATTTATTTTGTAAAAAATGTTTCGGTACCCTTACAAAAAATTATTATATTTAAATTTACCTGTGTACGTTACTTTTTTAACGCTATTTTGTCCTAGGTTAAAATTGTCTTTGACATTGATACATCTTTTTATTTATATTGTGTCATAGATCAAACGTATTCGTTCAGTGTATATTTACTTGTTTTTGTGAATATGACTTTTGATCGAGTTAAGCCATTTGATATTTTATTGTGTGTCTTTTATGCTGTAATGTTACACCACTGTGTCAGGTAGGGAGAAGGTTTGCGCCTGTTAAAACGTTTAAACCCGCTGCAATTTTATGCATCTGTCCTAAGTCAAGAGCATGTTGTTCAGTGGTTGTCGTTTGTTGGTGTGGTTCATAAGTGTTTCTCCTTTCTCGTTTTTATATAGATTAGACCGTTGGTTTTCCTGTTTGAATTGTTTAACACTAGTCATTTTGGGGCTCTGTATGGCTTGCTGTTCGGTGTGAGCCAAGGCTCAGTGTTGAAGGCTGTACTTTGACCTATAATTGTTTACTTTTTACACATTGTGACTTGAATGGATAGTTGTCTCATCGGCACTCATACCACATCCTCTTATTTATATATTCGGGATTAGGTCACGTTCGGTACTAAGCAGAAAGACGACATAAATGTTTAACCACAATCTAAGACGTGGTAAAATGTCGTTAGTCAGTTTAGACACAGACACATCGTATAGAACAACCAATTCGTGATGGTGTCCACAAAGTTTACGGAGTGTCATTTCATCTATCCTCCTCATATCTCTGTTGGAGCAGTTTCTGCGTAAGGAGCACACTCCTGTATATGAAGTCCGTATAGTTAGAACGTGCAAGAGCATAACGTATCAATTGAGATATGTAATAACCATACGACGGAGCAGAGGGTATGTTACTGCTGAGAAATGGGAATTGATAATTGGGAACTTGAAATCATCCCGTTTGTCATAGATTTTAGTGTGAAGTCGTCCATCTGTGTCAATAGTGCGGAAAAGATCAAGGTATGAAGCAGTCCTTCTAGTATCAGTAGTATCCCTAATTTCAAGTTCATTGCGATATATGAGATGCACGTTCTGACTGAAATATGGGTTATTCAGTGATAGGACATCATCAATATATCTAAAAGTAAAATTAAAGAATTTCGCAAGGTGCTTTTTCTTTTGTCTTTAGAAGGTTCTCAATGAATTCTGCTTCATACGAGTACAAAAACAAATCAGCCAGAAGAGGTGCACAATTAATACCCATTGGAATACCGACTGTCTGTTGAAATATCAATCCTCCAAACTCAACAAATATATTGTCGATTTTAAAAAGTCCAGCATTTTAATAATATCATCTTCAGTGTATTTTCTGATAGAATCAGTGTGGTTCTTCACAAAATAAGAATTATTATTAATCGAAAACAAGAAATTTATATCTACAATTCCCATTTTATAGAAAAGCTCTGTCTAATGAGATGGTGAAGTCGATCTTTCAATTGAACATGGGGATAGAAGTGTAAAGAGTAGAACAATCAAAGGTCTTAATGGTGCTGCAAAATTGCAAAGATTGTGATCTTAGATTTAGCAGTAGATATTTAGAATTTGTGAGAATCCACATCTGATTGACACCACTGGTTGAATATATCTCATCACAGTATTTTTGAAGGCCACCTTTTACTGTAGAAATAATAGTAGTCAGCATTGAAGAAAGATGTTTAGTCGAACATCTTGATGATCAGCTATGTATCGTTCTTTATACGGAGTTTTGTTTTGGTAACCAGTATAATGACGATAGATTTTCTTCGTTTTCTTTGATGTTAATACTAAAAAAAGGACAGCTTTGTGATTTTGTAAAATTTCATACTTGTAAATGATGTTAAAGAATATGTAGGATTACCAGTTGTGCTATTTATTCCAAGCTCTTTTGTGAGACATTGGAAATAATGGTTTTACATAGATGTACGAAGTCACTATTATTGAGGCTTTATCTGCTGGAACAACGACATATTGTTCATGCAAAGAGGATAAAGCATCCTCAACCTCCGGTTCTTGAATAGGTTAGAAACCCTTGTGCTCATACTACATAGTAGTTTCTGAATGCGCTTTTGAACGCATGATCGAATAGCTTTGATCCATTCAGACAAAGTGTCAAGTTCTGGTTCGTCTTGTTCGCACTTTACCCATTTACTAGCGTAGTCCTCAACTGCATCCATCAGTAACCTGAAGTTCTTTTTCCAGTTGATGTGCTCAATATCGGGTCATTTTTGAATGATATATTTTCTCTATAATCCGGACTTTCATTGACACAATAGAATTGTCAGGCTGATTAAAATGTTTATAGAGAAATTTGTTGGTATTAGGATCATTAACATTAGACCGATGGTCATTCGTTCTAAAATTGAGTCTGTGTCGAGTTTACCCGACGAAGACCAGTGCACAAAGTGCACATTCAATACCGTAGAAAATATTGGAAGCAGTACAATTTAAATCATTATGTCTGTGTGTATTGTAAATTTTGGTGGTCAAGTTACTTTGAAAGTGGGTATCAAATATTAGTTTACCACAGGTTTTACAATTGTTACTGTTACATTTCGAAATAGAGCAATGTTGTAATTTGTCGTTGAAGTCTAAAATATCTGAACGTTGAACAGTACAGGGTCGAATATAAATATAATTGTCTGAATTTTTATAGTACAACGAGGAATCAGAAGACTGCACATTTGTCGTTTTCGTTTCATCCTTTAAGGTGATCATGGGGACACCTGATATAATCGATGCTGTTGTGTCCTTGACAACATCCGATTGACACCTTTTATCCTTGGCGACGTGTAAAGAAGAGCACTCAAGCGTGAGAACATTTCGTTTTAAAAGGACTTGCATATTCAATCGTTGTAGCGTGAAAAGAAATATTATCTTATTAACAAAATTAGTAAAAGACAATGCCATGCAATTCCTCAGGCGTGTTTTGCACGTATTATGAATTGTAAATCTTTGAACTTGAACTTCAAAGCACAGACAAAGGTGAGTTATTGATGGTAAGCATGAGTACGTATAAACCCAAAATAACAAAAAGAAATACATTGTAAACAGTATATGTACATACATTGAATAATATGAATGATGATATCATAAACAAACAGGGTGTGTATGTACATTCCTCCAAGTAACAAACACTTTATTCTTACGCGGTATTCCTCTGGGTATCATTTCAGTGATTGTTCTGCTATATCACAAAGCCTACAATGCCGTTCATGACATCATGGACGTAGTTCAATTTTCTATAATGTTGACTCACTTGCAATGATGGCGACTTAGAAACACAGATTCTGTGACCATTGAGCCATTAGTGGAATGATTGCTGTGCTAGCCCAACATATTGGAGGTCAAAGTCATAATAATCGAAAATATAATTTACTTCTGAACTTTTGCAGGTCTCACTGCGAACTATGTTTAGTTCCTTTTTGTGACATTTCTGATGAATGTTGATGAATGCTATATGTATAAGCAGCATTTAGAGTGTGAGTTACAACAAAGGTGATACTCTGCAAAATTAATGCAGACACATTTTCTGTATCAGTACATTCCTTACACTATTAGCTTTCATTGAAGCAATCATAGGGGCATGCAAAATATCTTGATTTTTGTTTTCAATTGAAATTAAATATGTTCAAACAACACCGAAGCTGGACTTCTGGACAATCTACAAATAAATGGTAAAATATAAATTCATGGTGTACTCGTATTCTTCAAGTAGATTAATGAGTATGATAATATATTACATGTTTTGTACAATAAAACAAACGAAATGCATGGGACTTCAACATGTTTATCGAAACTTCAACTACACTTAATCGATACAAAAAATAAGTTAAAGCTCCATCGAAGTTTACCAAATCTACATCCAATTGTAACGTATAGAGAGGAACGTGTCACTATTTGATTTTTTGTTCATTGGATGACACTAGGAACCTTAGGACTTCAATAAAAACACACAATATCGGACATAAAACAAAAACACATAAACGTTTACACCTTTTCCAAAATGTGAATACACATTTCCTGAGGAATCCTTTATCATAGTTATAAAAGAAACTCAAATAATCCGTAACACAATGTGAGGGAATCAAAGACATTTTAAAAGAATACTAAATAATAGATATCACAGCTTATCCTGATGTAACAATAAGGAGATTTGATCAATTTGTTTCAAATAAATGCGATATGGTTTATAGACCATAAAATCGAAACAAATGAATAGATACGGCCTTATTTTGTAAAATAAAACTATGTCAATCATGCGTTCATGCATTGGCTTTATCATTTATACTAAGCATGCTCAGGTTGCAAAACATTAAAATTTAAATCTCAAAAATTGTTTTTCTAGTTAAAAGCTATCAAAATTTAAAAAGAAAAAAAATCGAGAATTTGAGACTTTTGCTACAGACATCTTCCCAAAATGATATGCATACTTCCGTCAAATCCCTTGGCGTTTGTTGAGAAAAGGGTCAAATCACTTGCTAACTCTTTATCTATCTTTTATAGCAAGCGCATAATTATTCTATCATGTATTACTACTGAAATTAGCAAAATATTATTAACATCCTTGTTGTCTTCAACCACGATTTCACTGAATTGGACTTTAATCAACCGGACTATATGAAATAGTGTACACTATGTATTGATAATATTGAGATGACGTAGGCTATTTATGTTTTTTTTCTTTCGTGAATTGAATATAAGTGAAATAATGGAATATATTAAATAGTTGTTGTGATGTTTGTTATACAAATTTGGACAACTTTTAACAAATCAGGGTTTTAGCATAAGGTCTATAATGACCAATTCATAGTCAACATCATCCCTACATGTGATCGTTAGAAATCAATCTTGTGATGACAAGTTGCCAGTGCTCTTTAAATCATAATTACCATGATCAAGATATACAATGGTACCAAACAATGGGACAAATAATAACGCTGGCTACAATATATATGTTTCTATTTATAGGGAAGGACACCGTTGGAATCTTTGGAAGAAACCTACAAAAATCAGATGGGTATATTGGAAACAAAGGTAAGACCACGATAATAATGAAATCAATATGTGTTCACGTGTTCACGTCAGTATTAAATGAGTTTGTTAATATTATATATCATAAGAAACGTAAATATATTAAAATTTATCAAACTCCACGTATTACATAGTCATCTTGATACATATATAATCAATATTTGGTATACGACTCTCGAATTGGTCCAAACTAAACATTCTCTGATTATGTTAAACAAAAAGTGTCGGATTTTTAGATTTAGATCTGTTTATGGATCCAATATTGTTCATTATCGGTGTTCCACTGTCTGTATCACTCTGCTCAGGTCTACATTAAATTGTATATCACGGCTTTGTGACATCAAATACGTTAACCTAGCCTAAATAACTTTGACCCGAACATATCACCGACATCATAATGAATGTATCGACGTTGCTTTGTTTGACACGAACTTATCAAGTCATCTTTTGGTTTACTGGTGAAACAAAAGAAGAAGACTTGTTTCTATCAGGCAAAATGCACACATACAATCGGATAAATCGATATTTATATTGTAAAATATCAGCTGCCTCACTCGTCAAAAAGCTTCATAGTGTGACTTTTACAATATTGATATGCAGACAACCTCATAATGTGTGCTTTTGTGATGAAAAAAAAGTTATGGAATCAACACTTATAAATCGATGAGAGACCAAGAAAAACATGACAAAAGAACAACTTAAAGGCAAACATCGGTGTATAAAACACTACATACAAAACTTAATACTGAACGCGACGAACCAATCAGAAACCTAGGTTCTCCGGGGAAGCATATCCTGCTCCTCATTTGGCAACCACCTTGTTGCTCATGAATAAGTACAAGTTCGGTACTAAGTCTCAATAGATGAAAAGAGGCCCATATCATGGATCTGACAATTTGAATATCCGTAGTCATCAGTGACACATATGTTTTCCATTATGATCAATCAACGCATGATGGCGCCGTTAAAAGTTTCAAAGGGATTACTTTAACTACACCAGTAGGAATCTTCAGTTTACTAGATCCATTATAAGCAGCAACCCTCTATCAGGGAAAAGCAAGGTCTCTGGAATATCATATCACCTTGAAGCAAAATACTCTATATGCAGCTAACAGTGCTGCATAGAAACTGACGACAGTTCAAAATAACAAAACTGAAATCCTCTGCTTTGTCGTGAGGTTTTGGTTTAAAATGACCCTCTTTGTCAATTTCTAGATTAAAGTTTTTTAAATATTTTCAATCATTTTTCCACTTTATGTTTCCTTTTATTTAAGTATTCATTAGACACCATTCTCTGGGAGCGTTTGTTTGTGTGTTGTTTTTAAGCATTCACATTTATATCATCAAGATAGCTTGTTTATTCAAAATCAATGCATTAGTGCCGAAGATAGCTCATGATTGGCACTGACCCACATTGTGTATGACTTTTAGTATAGCAGATACATAAAAATGGCGGAAGAATCAACTATATCTTGAAAAAAAAAGATACAATATATATATATTTTGCATGCACACGTATAAAAATTGCAGTTTTTATCCAACGCAATCATAGGTTTGAACGTTGTTTTCAATTTAAACTTGTTTATATATATATCTTGTCTGTGAGAAAAAAACCTGCAACATAGTGAAACATTATACGTTATTTAGATATTTGGTGATGGATAATTGTAATGCATGTACATGTTGATTCTAGATGTTACTTAAGTTTTGCGGATACTAGTAATATTATAGAGGGTAACGGGCATTACTCAAGATACGTAAATTGTGATTGTTGATATCAGCTTTTTCCCTTGTCAACTATATGTTTTGAATATAAAAATAGGTGCCCAGTTTTAACTTCATCTGTGTAAGATATAATCAGTGGAATATCGTTATGTATAAAATAAAACCATCCATCATGTTGTGGCACAATCGGCAAAAGTGTGAAAATATGTTATGGTTAATGTGTTGATTCTTTAAGCGTAAATAAATATATTTTATTTAAAAGTCGTAAAAGGATAATGTTTTTAGGGTGATTCGGCTTTACATCTAGCAGTAAGCCAATCAGATCATAAAGCTGTGAAAGTTTTGATTAGTCTAGGTGCCAATGTCTCAGCTCGGAACAAAGAGGTGAGTCGTTCTAATCTTTATTTATAAAATGACATGTTCAATTAGATTTCATTTGATTGTTTGTTTGTTTTTTGTTTTTGTTTTTTTTTTTGCTACGTTTACGTGTATACTAGTATATGATTGTTTATTTAGAGGTTGTCTTTGTGTTGGTGTTCATGTGAGAGTAAGTGTGAGGGTGTAGGTTTTGGTGTTGATATATGTATGTGTATGTGTGTTTTTGTTTCTAAATCAATTTATTTGTTTTGGTTGAAAAATCAAAATTGGCATAACGTTTTCCTAAAGTTATACATCTTATGTTATTTCCTTTCTGTATACGTAGTCAATCATCTTCTAACTTAATGACGCGTACACACTTATTAAGTTTTTGGATAACACTTTTTCTTTTAGTGCTGACCGTTTGCCCAATCAATGTCTTTGACTTCCTACATAAGAATGTGTCATGTTAAGCAAATAAATAGATAACCTGCACATATCGGATGTGTCACAATTTAATTTCTGATGTAAACAGCAAATAGATCCAAAATATGATATATGATGAGAGAATATTTCACGCTTGTTCAATTCTAGTGACAGGGAAATATATCAGATGCAAATAATTGGATTAAAGTTTTTCAATGACAGTCTTAAGTAGTTGTTCACATTTACTTAATTTTATCAGTATCTATTGTCTGGGGCCTAATCAGTAAGCTCATTTCAACACCATCACACGACGATAATGTTAAACTCCCTCCACTATTGATATAAATTGTAAAATCTCCATATATATGTAGGAAATAAAAATAACTAATCAAATCAACCAATTGTGATTTATAGTCAACATCCGTCCATTTCTATGTGAAATGGTCCACGAGTTTTGACAATACTCTTTAAAAGAATATGAAAATGCAATATATGGTTATCGGATGCAACTGACATCCTATGATGAGATAAAAGATTTAATTGTATCTATATTTACAATTTCCAATCCTAACTAGTGATAATCATTACTTTACTTACATTTATAAAAACGTATATTACGACTATACAAATTCCGTTAGTTCATGATAAGTGGAGACTATATTTAGAGTACACATTATATGAAGGAATGGTGTAACAAGGTTAAGCAATTAGTTGTTAAGTACAAAGTCTCCATGTTCAAAGCAACACGTTATTTTGTAGTCATATTTCAAGAGAATAATCAAAAAGAAGAGTTAAATATTTTTTGGATCCATTTGAAGGCTTTTGACGCAATATATGAAAGAAAATTTTACAATTTCGTCTGGTTTTAATGCTCAGATATGTGTGAACGACGTCATATTGAAGCTAAATTTATTTGAATTTTCTTCTTTCTGTATTGTTGTGCTGTTTTTTGTTGTGTTTAAATCTGTTGATTTTTTTATTTGTTTTCTTTTCTAATTTTCTGCAATTAAATATATATGAAAGAACGAGCTGCTCTGTGTGTAAGTAACGTGTTAGCGCCTGACGCATTATAGAGATGGGGAATGTATAGTTATTTTATTATTGTATCAACACAATGATAGCCTGCTATTGTTTTGTATTCAGAATGTTAATTGTTCTTATATATTTTGTAAGTTTTATTTTAACAGGCGATAGTATTCAAATATGCGTGGTGTTGTTTCTTTTTGACATATTGAAGTCAACTTCATAAAACATATTCTAGCACACCGAACAATATGTGAAAATGTAAACTGCATATAACAAGAAGAGTTTGTTACGGCAACTTTTAAATTGTCTAATTTGTCGTATATACTATGTTCTTATTTTATGGTGTACAAATAAAGGCAACAGTAGTATACCGCTGTTCAATAGTCATAATTTGATTAAGCAAAAACTAATCCGGGTAACAAACTAAAATCGAAGGAACACATCAACTCTAAGAAGAAAACAACGGAACAACAGAAACACTGAACTACAACATACATAGAAACGGACTGTAGATTACAACTGCCATATTCCTGACTTGGTACAGGACATTTTAAGAAAAACATGTTGGTTGAACCTGGTTCGATACAAACACTGTAATACGAACATAAGAAAGACAATATTATACAAAAGGGTCACACACTGGAATGGTTGCAAAGTACTTCTTTTAAATAATTTGCTACTTTAAACACTAGCATGTTATAAAAACATTACCTTTGTTAAACGTTGAGTTACAGTAAATGTCTTTAGCATCCAAATGGTTACAATTGCCGGATTAGAGTTTTACAAATTAACGTTATATTCAGTACAGCTACTGATATATTTTAAGGCACCTGATTTTAAAATATATGTGTTTTGTTTACTCACAGTTCACGTCTTTATATTATAGACTAACCTGACGATTATAAATGTCATTTTGGAAAATAACATACGTTAGTAGAGGATATGATTTTATCCATATATCCAGTGTACTGAATGAGTGTTATGTTCAATAATATTTCTTTCAATACTTTGTTGATTCCCAATTACATCTATTATTCCATTTTGTACAAATATTTTAATCTTCATAACTTGATAATCTCTGAAGCTTTCCCCATGTGTGTCTTGTAATAATCCGTGAGTTTCTGTTAACGCTGATTAAATAAAAGCAAACTTTACACCATCTTCATCTGAAGAGGTACTATCAATTTTCCTATCATTAACAAAAGAACACATTGCAAAAATAACGTTTCATATCGCACATGCTTTTTATAATGATAAAAGCAGTAAACCAAATGATTTTTACACTCATGTTTTAAGGTTAGAAACAATCTGATGTTCAGTAGTTGTCGTTTGTTGATGTGGTTCATAAGTGTTTTTGTTTCTCGTTTTTATATAGATTAGACCGTTGGTTTTCCCTTTTGAATGGTTGTACACTAGTAATTTTGGGGCCCTTTATAGCTTACTGTTCGTTGTGAGCCAAGGCTCTTTGTTGAGGACCGTACTTTGACCTATAATGGTTTACTTTTATAAATGTTGACTTGGATGGAGAGTTGTCTCATTGGCACTCATACCACATCTTCTTATATCTATTTACACATTGACAAACATTTAGTTTAATGTTTTGTTGTCCGAAATCCAGGTATATTGTTTTACTAACTAGTTTGCTTCCATTGTTTTCTTTCAATTCTTTTCCATCCTAGATGTATTTATTTTCTATTGTTTTGTTGTTTTTTTTCTAATGTCGTTCTTTTTTTTGGGGTTAAATTTTCCTTAAATTCGAATATCCTCATGGTATGTATTATCTCTAGTTCTGGTCATGTCATATGATCAGAACTAACAATTCTACTATTCCAACAGCAGATTCAGTCAATATTTAACCCAATTACTTTACAATAATGTTTCACATTTGATTTAGAAAATACATTCAAAACTCGCAATTTAAACTGTGTGCCTATTTGTAATACATTTGTCCTTATTGACATTCAAGGCTCGACGCTTTTCAAACAATGCTCACGAAAACATAATATGTATTGCTTGTTTCACTGAATACAATGACAAAGTAAGAACAATTAAAATTATATAAAAGTTTATGCAAGCAATTTTGTTAATTTGATTTAATCCTGGACGGCCCTTCTGTAACGATTCAATAAGGCGTCAAAGAAAACAGCAAAACCAACAATTGAGGTGGATCCCTACAGATATAGCAATTTTTTTTTTTCACCAATGCATTTTTCTTAAAATTTGCATACATATACTATGCAATGGCCTCTATAAAGATTTCAGTTAAAAATATCATGTCATCCGATTCGTTTCCATGGTAACGGTCACCAAAGTTGGCACATCACATGTATGAATAAATACATACCTGGACTTTTCAAGCCTTTGAAAGTATTTTGAAAGGTTTGTTCTTTATTTATTACAGAAATAATGTTGAAATGTAAATAAAACACAAATAATAGCAGTTTTATACATATTTATTAAATCCCGCCCTAATTTCGTCGACACTGGTGCAAATGAAAACAAAGATTTTGTTAAAATTTTCTATTTTCTTAAATTTCCAAAAAAAAATGGTCAAATGATTTTTTAAAATTTGACATAACATGGTCCAAACAATGTGCTTTGAAAAATAGAAATAAAAATAAAGGTCACCAGACTATTTTTCATCTAAAACATTTTGTTACCCATGCCGACACAGTAATCAACAGCAATTCTTTGTATTCTTTCAAAATTTGTGTGAACAAAGTGTGGTACATGTTTCAATATCTTTTGTTAAACCTACACATATCAATAAAGTTTCACATGAGAATCAAATGAAAGCCATTTTTTTGTTTCTATGAATAACGGTTACCATGGCAAACGGGCAAGAAGTAGGAACATTAAGATTTTACATTGTTCTGAAGTGCAAGTATTACTAAGTACTAACAGACAAAAGATATCAAATATCATGATTTCAGAGCTATCACACATGTCTTTTATGTAAATGTTAACCAATATCATGATGATGTGGCTTTTAAAAAGCATTCTGATGGTAAAACTTAAATGAGCAAACATAAATTACTGTTCATGTAGAAAAATCACCATATATATTTTTTTCAATTATTGATTCATAAGTAGGAGTCCAGCAAGTAAAAGGATTTAAAAATTCAAGACTTTTTTCACCCTGTCATAAATTAACAATTTTTTTTAATGAAGCATACATATTAGTTGCCACAGTAACATTTATACCGAAACTGACCGTAAAACAGGAATATATATACAAAAATGAATTTTCCTCCTATGGGCCTCTCTACTGTGAATAATAATGTAAATTTTCATACCTCACTGATAGTTTTCAAAGACATGCCAACATATAGTTTTCAAATAAAATAATAATAAGTATTAGGAAAAACTATATATCATCAAAACTCTGATTTGAAGCAACATTACAAGTTATAACATATATATAATACAGTTTACTCCTCTGGTACTGTCAAAATTGAATGATAGCTCCAGCATATTTAGCGCCCACATGATTCTCTGTCAAAATAGCTTTTACTCCATTCTCATCTCTAGCATTTGCAATTTTTAGATGACACGAAAGGACTCCACTTCTTGCCAATTTTAACTTATTAATGTATTTATAATTTTCATATCAATTAGAGGTTTAAATGATATCTTTGCATGGTTATAGTCTAGATTGTAAACATCTTCATCGATACATTTTCCTGAAGCTTAACCTCAATAAGTTTTTCAACGAAAGAACATCTTCTTTTGCATTATGTGCACTATAAGTTGACTTTAAAATTTCTTTAACAAGAGTCTGTTGCTTGTAATTTTCTATCTCATGTTTTGAAATTACACGTTTAGAAACATTTAAGGTATCAATGAATCCTTTTGCACAAGCAGAAAATGTTGAAAACAAATGGAATTCCTTCAATCTATTCTCCAACACCAACATATCAAAATTACCAATAGTATGTCATTAAGTTTTAAAATATTAATGAAATCTAGCAATGACTGCTCAACAGAACAACTATTGTTCCATTTAAATACATTTTGTTTGAAGAATGTGAAAATGTTATACCAGAGAAATTTCCGTTCTTGGAATAACATAACGTTGAAATGTGTTTGAACCACATGCTGCAGCAATTTGAGTAATGTCACAATTCCTTGACACACCAGTAGTTTCCAAATAAAAAATACAAAGTTGTCAGATTCATTAATGGTTAATGGCGAGGGTATTTCCTGAATATCCGGCATTGGGTTCATTAACTTTTGCATTGTTTTCATAAGTTGTGCCTTCTTTTAACTTTGACCTAAATTCAGATTTCTTTTTTTTTAATTGAATACGCCTTCTCTTGAATTTTTTGGTTTTTTTGCCTTTCTCTTTTTCTTTTTAATTTCTTACCTATTCGTTTACCAATTCTTAGGGTATGTTGTCCTGGAGACAATAACGAAGCTTCATTGACCTGAAGTATTTGAAAATTTGTTAGCATAGATAAATAACACTAAGCAATTTGAAATACTTTATTTAAAAACCATGCAATTAACTATTGTAGACATAACATTCTTATATGATTTGCATATCCACAAATACTTGAATGTGATTCGTCTTTTAGAGTTTCTTTCCTAGGTTTAAACTTTGATAAAACATGTTGCCAAAATGTCTTACATGGCCTATGGAAACATAACGTTGAGGTATATTCATGTGAGACATATGCAAACATGGTAAAATTAGTTTATTCCATGTTGTTTTATTTCATATGAACAGTTTCACTAGCATTCAATAACCTGTTTACGATTGCATTTAAAAGGGATGACCATTTTTTCCTGGTAAAAGTTTAATACCATTTTGTTTCCAATTACTTGTTTAAATTATTTATTCAGAGGAGAAGATTTATGTAATTAAAATATTAAAAGTTAACAGAAAAAATCATGAGAAAAGCTCACTTCACCATTTTGTTCAGGTGAGCAATAGTTGAAAAATTGAATTAAAATTGAATTAAAATAAATCAGTTTGGGTTTAAGTTTTAATCAAATATTTACCGTGACTTTGGGGCTTTGCTTGCCACAATCTGGTTGCGCGAATCTTATTGGTATCATTTTCAAATATGTCTGAGTCATATAACCTTCAAAATACCATTATCATTTTAACAATTTCTTCTTGCTAAATAATAAAATAAGGTAGATTAATCATCTATCATCATATTAAGAAAAATAAGTGATTTATTGTATTATTTAGACTCTTTTAATACCAACTATTTGTTTTTGTTCGATTCAATATTTCTACTTACCTATGTACAGGAATTGACTGAAATATCAAACATTATATACTGGAAATTTACTGGCAAGAAAACAAGTTCGATGACATCATTTTTTCTTTCATTTTCTGAAAGCATAATATTCAAAAATATCTTCTAATATTTGATTTCGAAATTCTATCTCATAGATTTCTGTATGCTCACAAATAAGCTTTTTCATGATTAATTTATGCAAAATGGGGCAATTGTAGCTTTCAAATAGGATTGGGACCTTTACTGTTTTCATATTTTTGGAAAAAGCATGGACACATCTACATTTTGGCAAGGTATAAGAAAGTTATATATAAAGAGATATATAGTGATGTTCCACCTTAGTTATATATGGCATATGATCTTGGTTGACTGTTGAAACATAAAATCAATGACTCTTGAACGTATCAAAATTATTGTGTGCTATATTGGTTCTTTAAATGTCTACATTAACAGGGTGAAAATCCCTGCATTTAGCAAAGAACGATGAAATTGCGGAAATTTTGATTCAGAATGGAGCCATTGTAACCAGTACAGATCAGTATGTGAGTATGTACAACGTAGTAAGCGAAGCTTGGTTTAAATCATAGCATCATTGGACAGAAATCAAACGTTAAACCTTATTTTTAAATATTTCTGAATTAGTATCAAACAAGATAAAACAAACGTAATAGAAGATGATATGGCAAAACAATCAATCATAATAAACGTAAATATTATTTTTCTTCTGTTAATCTAGCATCAAGTTAATTTATTGATTGAAACGTTGCGTACCTCCATATTTAATTATTGATACCGTGCTATTATTACAAACACTATCGATTTCATTCTAGTTTTGTATGATTCATAAACTACTATCCACCAAGCGTCCTACAGTCATTCCTTGTACTTATTATTTGTGAGTGCCCTTTAGTAAATTTTCCATCTCCGCTTTCATTCCACAATTATCAAAATAGTGTACCTATAAGATATATTACAACAATGCGTAAAACATCTATACTAATGTCATGTATATTTTTGTTTATGTGGCCCATAATGAATGGTTGTTCCTAACGACAGAACCAAAGTGTTTGTACAGTGAAGGAATATTTTTTACATGTAAGATACTGATCACAACTGTTATATATTTTGAAAGTATCAAAAGGAAATTTTCTAAATATTTAAACGTTTATGTAGCCCATAAAACATTTGTCACACATAGTTGTCAATATAATGGAATTTTAAGCGACTGTCATACTGGTGAGATGTTTATGTAGTTATAAAACCAGGTTAAATCCACCATTTTCTACATACGGAAATGCCTGTATTAAGTCAGGAATGTGACAGTTGTTTTAGATTCGTTTGATGTGTTTGAGCTTTTGATTCTGCCATTTGATAAGGAACTTTAAATTTTGAATATTCTTTGGAGTTCGGCTTTGTTATTTACTTTTGTTACATACAAATTGCATTAGAATACCTATCATTCATACTTATATAAAAAAAGTCAAGAATATTTAAAACAAAAGGGTTTTCGCGCGTGGTTCGAACGTTTTCTCAAATATCCGACACGTTCAGAAACATAAGGTTATGTTAAAGTGACCATTTTCTTAAAATTGTACTACTGTGAATGTGTATGCTATAACACTGGATCGATGTTGTCGCTGGTGGACTGTAAGTCACCGAGGGTATCATTCACCAAGCAGTCTGTGTATTTTCCGTTGATACATTTAAAATTTGTAAGAAACTGTGGTTGCAATATTGACAGGGAGTTTGGCTGTTCTTTTGTTTTTTGGATTCCTTGGCCATATCTTCCGTAGTAATGATACAGCTTTTACTTTTGTTTTCGTTAATTTGTGATGAAGGAAACATCAAGTAAAGCGCTTTAGACGCACTAAATTTTGATCTTTATGTCTGTTTGTTTTGTTCACATATTGTTGTCAATATAATGGAATTTGATGCGACTGTCATACAAGTGAGAGGTTTAGCTAGCTTGAAAACCAGGTTTAATCCACCATTTTCTACATAAGAAAATGCCTGTACCAAGTCAAGAATATAACAGTTGTTTCCCATTTGTTTGATGTGTTTGAGCTTTTGATTTTGCCAATTGTTAAGGGACTTTCCGTTTTGAATTTTCCTTGCAGATCGGTTTTTTGTTGTTTTACATTTTATAAACAAATGTTTTATTTACGTTCAAGGGATGGACACCTCTTCACAAAGCAGCGTACAGCGGCCAATTTAAAATGACGAAAGTCCTGATCAGAAAAATGCAAATGTAAATGCTAGGACCAACGATGTAGGTATTTCAAATAAGGATAGAAGCAATCATTAGCAAATTTTCAATGGCTTTTATCTCAAAAACAAGGACACAGACCTTCCATTTTGTCTGTTTTTGTTTTGTTTTTTGTTTTTTGTTTTTATTTCTGTTATTTATAAACTATAAAAGTATAATCGTTTTTTTTTTTTTAAGCTTGTTATTTGGTAACAGAGAAACGAACATCCTTGAATCTAAACATTGATACATACATTTTATAACCATCTGAAAGGAAACAAGACATGGAGACAAACATAAGCCAAAAGCGCGTCCCTGAAAAGATTTACGAAAAAGAGTCAACAGGCGAATTAGAGTATTATTATCTGACTATTTTCATTCACCTTATAATTCAATCAATTTTAACTTATATATACTAAATAACGTGTTGCGTCATAAATGTAATAACACATATAAAGAGGTTTTGTTGTATGTATGTTCTCGTTTGCAGAAATTTAATAAAAGTGTCATTTCGTATCAGGCTTTGTTTTTGCAGAATTTGTGATATTGTCCTTCCAATAGTTTTTCTATGATTATTTAGCTTTTGATAAAAGTGGTAGAAGCATGTGTATACTGCTGCTGTCCAATCAATACTTCTTTCAAATACTACAGCAAAAATAATAAAAAATAATGCAGCTGCGGTATCATATTTCTAATGAAGTACAGCAACCAATTAACTGTAGGACGTTATTATTTTAGATAAGGAGGTTAAATACTTTAATCATCTATCATCATATTAAGAAAAATAAGTGATTTATTGTATTATTTAGACTCTTTTAATACCAACTATTTGTTTTGTTCGATTCAATATTTCTACTTACCTATGTACAGGAATTGACTGAAATATCAAACATTATATACTGGAAATTTACTGGCAAGAAAACAAGTTCGATGACATCATTTTTTCTTTCATTTTCTGAAAGCATAATATTCAAAAATATCTTCTAATATTTGATTTCGAAATTCTATCTCATAGATTTCTGTATGCTCACAAATAAGCTTTTTCATGATTAATTTATGCAAAATGGGGCAATTGTAGCTTTCAAATAGGATTGGGACCTTTACTGTTTTCATATTTTGGAAAAAGCATGGACACATCTACATTTTGGCAAGGTATAAGAAAGTTATATATAAAGAGATATATAGTGATGTTCCACCTTAGTTAT
>JAASAO010001811.1:0-34368 GCA_017311375.1 Mytilus coruscus | reverse complement strand
GAAGAAGAAAATGTCAAGTTATTGGCCAAAACTGAAGAAACTTCAAGTATGAGGAGTTAAACAGGGGCATTACCTCCCCTTGACCCTGTTAGACTTATCATCCATTACAACTGAGCAGAGTACCTGTAGTGATAGGCAATCAGTCACATATCTGTCACGATTAGTAAATGTAGATTATTTTTAGATCTTCTATTCTTTACCAATTGAAATGTTTACTAGATTATAAAGAACCATTATATTTGTTAGACAAAAGTTAAGGTCCACAAGTAAACAATTGTCCATGCCATTTAATAGTAGGGAGAAAACGATAGTTTAGTAAAAACTGAAAACACAAGAATAACCCGTATTTAGATCCTCCACTTTTGTTGAAAATGGAGAATCTTAACATTACAAATTTGAAAATGTTTATAATACATTCTTTAAGGATGTAGTCAGGTGAAATTTTAAAAATCTGGAATTCAAAATTGATACTATAAATCAGAAGAGCATTAGTTGAGGAACAAAATAGGCTAAAAATATTGATAGGTTATGGAACATCTTTGCGAGATATTTGATATTTAAAAAAAGGCGGGAAAAGGCTGACTGTGACTTTTACGTTATATTTAGCATTGGCATTATCTGGGTCTCAAATCGTCAAAAAAGAAATCTAGAATCTGCTTAAATTATGGTAATGAGCTTTTTATGAGCTATTGAAGTCTTCTGAGAAAAGAAAAGTGGGTGATAGTGGGTAAAAATGTTTACTTTGTATCGTAGGAAAAAACCGGAGGAGTAAATCTGACCTGGCTAAATCCTTAACTGTTACTGAATTAATAATTATCATAACACAATATTTATGAAGCGCATTATTAAATAAAAAATAATAAAAAAGTGCTAAATACACAACAAAGAAAAATTATTCAGAGATTAAATAAAATCATGGTAGCCAAGTTAAGATAACTTTTCACATTCTTCTTTAAAGTTTCGAGCTTCTGTTTTGTTCCGCAAATTGCAGGGCAATGATACCATACTGGAAGCCAATGTAGTACTAGTGATAAGACAGGTGTTATATCGTGGTATTTCTTATGTCGGATGATCATTCTAGCATCTGTACTTTGAATACGTTGCAAGTTAAGATATTATGGCTGCATCTGTTCCATACAGTTAGGCGTTCCCATAGTCATGGCGACAGGGAACAAGTGAACAAATTAACGTTTTACATGCGCCCTCATTTATACATGATCAAATTTATCCTATATTGTGAATTTAAAACAAGCATGATTATGATATTAAACTAGGTTGTTTTTCCATGATTAATGTCTTGTCAAAGGAAACACCAAGGTTCATAACAAAGGGAGCATCACTTACTAAAGATCCATCGGAAGCAATACAGCAATCTGATAAGTCCTTTACTAGGTGTTTAAGAGTAAAAACAATATGCTCAGTTTTGTCCTGATTTTCTAAGTTTAAGCATCATCTATGCACTTATGTCTGTCACGCTGGCCTCTAGTTATTGAGCTAATCCAGTTATTGAGTTATTATACAAGATACACATGAGTATCTTCAGCATAGGAATGGTAGTTCATATTGTGACGTCTGCAAATTTTACCAATAGGTTAACAAAACATACAGTACATTTTCAGTCCTAATACAAAGCCTTGTGGTATACTATAATGTAGCTGCATATCATCATTATCAATATTTATTAGAGATAAATTGTGTTCTGTTGCTTAGGTAAGACTTAATCCCTGAAAGGGATATTCAGTAGGAGTATTCAAGATGTGCAATCAGAATCAGACAGTCAATAAAGTCAAATGTAGCAGATAAGTCATTATAAGAACAGCACAACAGTTGAACTCTATTTAAAGCCGTTTCCTTTCAATGACAAGTACGGTAGGCTGGCTGTACGCCTTCACAAAGAGAATACACAATTAATCACAATTCTTTTAGGCAGCCACAGTAATGGTTCCCTGAAAAAGAATTAAGACACTTTCAATTTTTCTGGCATACTTTAAGAAATTGAAATACATGATTAGGAAAACAATAGTAAACTGGGAATTGAAATTAAAGGTTGTGTTTTCTCTAAATACTCTTTCAAAAAGTGATTCATTTTCATACATTTTGAACTCAGGCTTTTATAGGCAAGAAAGAAATTTAACCAAATAAACTTTGACAACTCTAGATAACAAAAGAAAGAGAAAATTTCTAAAATAATCTGTTTTGCCTCCCAAAATCTTGACACATCCTTCAAACAAAAGTGCACACGCTGAATGTCTCGCCTTCTATACTGACCATTGATTTTATGTTGATAGTCCTTCAAATAAAGTTTAACTACAAGTATCACATTAATATTTATGATCGTAGAAAAATGAACTCAAGGTCAGATAAACCAAAGTGGAAACATCTACACCTTTATACATTCATTCCATACACAAAATATAGATGACCTATTGCTTATAGTATAAAAGAAACATACCAAACCATGGAAATTCTATATTGACCAATGAACCATGAAAATGAAGACAAGGTCAGATGAACCCTGCCAGACAGACATGCACACCTTAAAATCATTCCATGCATCAAATATAATTGACCTATAGCTTATAGTATCTAAGAAACAAAGTTAACCAGGAAAAATGAACATTGACCAATGAACCATGAAAATGAGGTGAAAGTCAGATGATACCTGCCAGACAGACATATACACCTTACAATCATTCCATACACCTAATAAAGTTGAAGAAAAACAGACCAAAACACAAAAACTTAACATAAGCAATGAACCATGAAAATGAGGTCAATATCAAATAAACCTGCCAGACTGACATGTTCATCGTAAAATATTTCCATACACCAAATATAGTTGACCTAATGCATACAATACAGTATTAGAAACAGACCAAAACACAAAAACCTAACATTGAGAAATGAACCGTGAAAATGAGGTCAAGGTCAAATAAAACCTGCCAGACTGACATGTACATCGTAAAATATTTCCATACACCAAATATAGTTGACCTACTGCATACAATATTAGAAAAACAGACCAAAACACAAAAAACCTAGTATTGAGCAATGAACCGTGAAAATGAGGTCAAGGTCAAATAAAACCTGCCACACTGACATGTACATCGTAAAATATTTCCATACACCAAATAAAGTTGACCTACTGCATACAGTATTAGAAAAAACAGACCAAAACACAAAAACTAAACTATTACCACTTAACAATGAAAATGAGGTCAAGGTCAGATGACACCTGCCATTTGGACATGTACACCTTACAATCATTACATACACCAAATATAGTAGACCTATTGCTTATAGTATCTGAGATATGGACTTGACCACGAAAACTTAACCTTGTTCACTGATCCATGAAATGAGGTCGAGGTCAAGTGAAAACTGTCTGACAGACATGAGGGCCTTGCAAGGTACGCACATACCAAATATAGTTATCCTATTACTCATAATAAGCGAGAAATAAACATTACAAAAAATCTTAACTTTTTTTTCAAATAGTCACCAAACCATGAAAATGAGGTCAAGGACAATGGACATATGACAGACGAAAATTTCATATCATAAGGCATCTATATACAAAGTATGAAGCAGCCAGTACTTCTACCTTCTAAAATATTAAGCTTTTAAGAAGTTAGTTAACACCGCCGCCACCGGATCACTATCCCTATGTCTAGCTTTCTGCGACAAAAGTCGCAGGCTCGACAAAAAACCTTAAATTGTAAGAAGATTATAAAAATCCTGTGCATTTACATGATCTTTAAATACACAAGTTTATAAATCTATGTACCAGTTCTTTCTTACCTTAAAAGTCAACTTCAATAGCCATTTCAAACATCAATCCGTATGGACAAGCTGTAATGCTAACCTGAAATATGAAATTTCTTGGTTATTCAAAATTGTTAAAAAAGACCACTGTTGGTATATTTATGTACATTTTATAGAAATAGGTAATACATATCGAGAAGACAACACCCCAACAACACAAAAAATATAACATCTATGTAATCAATTGAAATCTTAAAAAACTTTTTTAGTCATAAAATAATACTGGAATAAAAACAAGATTGTTACGCCGTACTGAAATGTCCCCTGCGCTGTATAAATGAGGAACTTAATTGTGTCACAATGTGTTATTGTGGAACAATCGACAAATATGGTTAAAGTCCTGTAACAATAGTTGAATCAAAATGGTGGTCAACTACAGATGATGTCAAACAATAATACCAAGTACGAGAGCTGTCTGTCAAATGGTCTCAGGAGTTGCATTCACAAGGTGACACCATTGTAATACTCAAAATAATAATCAAAGTCCCATAACTCCCATAGCAATGGTCAAATATAAATAAAGGTTAATATAGTCAACTACACATTATGGCAAACAATCTTATAAAGTATGGAAGCTTTCTGAAAAGGGTCTCAGGAGTTGTTTCACATTACTAAAAGTAATGATCAGCATCCAATAACTCTCAAATTTGTGGTACAATAAGGTCAACTTCACATGATGGCACACAATGCTATCAAGTATGAATGCTTTCTGTTAAATTGACTCAGGTGTCATGTTCACAAGGTATCAATGTTACAATACATAAAAAAATAGTCAAAGTCCAATAACTCCCATAACAAAAGGTCACCAAACTGACAATAAAGCACAGTCAACCAAACTGACAATAAAACACAGTCAAAGAAAATATGATGACAAATTATCCTACAAATATTAAAGCTTAATGTCAAAAGTTCTCTGTGTACTGATGTGTTTTCAACACTTGGACAGAGACCATTACCATATCCCCTGTGGCATGATACACAGTGGACAAAAAGAAGTTCTGACCAAAGTCTTAAATTTTTCAAGCCTAAAATAAAGCACATTATATTCCTTCAAATTCTATATTTTATGATGAATATAAAATTTGTTTTAATAGAGGAATTATATATATCTACTTATATATTAGCAGTATTAGACCACTAAGTCTTACTCCCCATCCATTAAAACATAGTCACTAAAATAACCTAAAAAGGAATTAAAATCGACAAATTATATATTTGACAAATTTATTAAATTGTCAGCCTAAAATTTTGTTTTCTGATTTATTTAGATATGTATATCATTGAAACCAGCTATGTAATGTATATGAAAGCTGGAAAAAGCATATAAATGTTTTGGTTTCGATTTCAACCTCAATTTTGTTTCCCTTTCTATAATTTATGAGTTATCTCCCATTGAACGAAACAGTTTGCCATTTCTTTTACTCGTGTCCTCTTGAAGATAAAATCCTATCGCAGGATATACAAAAATCTATTCATGTTCCTGGTAACCATATATTAAACTAATAAAATATCTCTTTCTTGGTATAGTGAATGTGGAAAATAATAAATGTTTGTTATAAAATTCTACGCAGGTTTGACAAAGTAATAGATGTCTGAAACTGGACATAAATGTTGACGCCCAACATTGACTGAATGCAAGATAGCTATGTCTGGTTTCAGCGTCAAAATGTCACAGGCTTGACAAAATTCAAGGGTTTGATCCTTAATCAACATGTTCATAAATAGACATATGTATGAAATGGTTCTTTCTTACCTTAAAAGTCAGCTCCAATGGTCATTCTAAACATCAATCTATACTGGCAAGCTGTATTTAATGCAAGCCTGAAAAGTAAAATGCTAAGCCATTCAAAATTGTTAAAAAAAATCATTTTTGGAATATTATATGTATATTATTATGGATTCTTTTATTTTTTGTGGGCAACAATTTCCATGGATTGAGGAACAATTGTACTTTGTGGGAAATTATTACCGTGGATTGAGGAACAATTGTATTTTTGTGGGTAACAATTTCCATGGATTGAGGAACAATTGTATTTTTGTGGGTAACGATTTCCATGGATTGAGGAACAATTGTATTTATGTGGGTACTTGATTTCCATGTTTTGCCAAAGTCTGCATATAAGCCAATAGAAAATTTGTGCTATGTTTAACATATATATTCGTTGTTCACCTGTACCCACAAAAATTCATATTCAAAGATTAATAATGAATCCAGAGTATTTGGGAAAAGGTCATATATATGACAAATTGGTAATAGTAGATGAAGGGAACACAATGTGAAAACATCCCAATAACATAAAGAATATGACATCTACTTCAAATTTGTAAAACACTTAAGTCATAAAAATGTACAAATATGAAGAAAAAAAAAGTTTCTGACCTCTTACAACCTTCAAGCCAAAACACTTCCTATAAACTTATTTTATGATGAAACAATAAAGGAATTATAAACCTACTTGTATAATAGCAGTGTTAGACCACCAAGTCTTACTCCACATCCATTAAAACTGAAACATGGTCACTGAAATAACCTAAAAATTAACACAAATATATATTTTACAAATCTATTTAATCACCAGCCTAAAATTTAGTTTTCTGACTTATGATATAATATACTAGTAGCATCAAAGCCCGTTTGTTTAATATATATAGAAGCTAGGAAATCAAAACATAAAGAAATGTTTTAAATTCAATTTCAACCTCAATATTTTTACTCTCTTTGATCTATCAGTTATCTCCCTTTGAATGAAATCTTCCCCTTGAACTCAGAAGGTTAAATCCATTCTCAGAATTTACATTTCTTGATATACAATTTATTCCTGAACAATGGTTAGAAAATAATCAAAATGTCAAGTGGGTTTTCTCAATAAGGAAATTGGACATTACTAAGCCAGAAAACAGTGAGATAAAAACCAGCTTAAATTTGAGGATTCACTTCTGCTATGGTCATATGAGAATCTACTCTCTTAACAAAAGATTTCTTGCTGATCTATTTTGATAGACAGATCCAATGGAATTGAAGTTCCAGGCCATCGGCACAGCTGAACATTTTTGGCAGCTGCTTTATCCCATGACAGAAAACCAAAGTAGTGAAGGGGAAGAGGATAAAGCACCCCAGACAGTGAAAATTGAAGTCTAGGATACTGATGGTGTGAGGAAGGTTATATCTCACACTATCAGTCTTTTGCCTTCCATATGAAGGATCCTAGACAATCTTCTAGTCACGAGGTTAGCTGATCCCAAACCTTCTGCTTCATCACATGGCAGAAAACCAAAGTGGTGAAGGGGGAAGAGGGTAGAGCAGCCCAGCCTGTGAAAATTGATGTCCATGATACTGATGGTGAGGAAGGTTATATCTCACACTATCAGTCTATTGCCTTCCATAAAAAGGAACCTAGAAAATCGTCTAGTCAAGAAGACAGCTGACCCCAAACCTTATGCTTCATCCCATGGCAGAAAACAAAAGTGGTAAAGGGGAAGAGGGTAAAGCAACCAAGACTGTAAAAATTGATGTCCAGGATACTGATGGTGAGGAAGGTTTTATCTCACACTATCAGTCTATTGCCTTCCATTAAAAGGAACCTAGACAATCTTCTAGTCAAGAAGACAGCTGACCCCAAACCTTCTGTTTCATCACATGGCAGAAAACCAAAGTGGTGAAGGGGAGTGGATAAGGCACTCCAGACTGTGAAGATTGAAGTCTAGGATACTGATGGTGTGAGGAAGGTTATATCTCCGGCAATATCAGTCTATTGCCTTCCATATGAAGGATCCTAGACAATCTTCTAGTCAAGAGGATAGTTGATGCCAAACCTTCTTCTTCATCATATGGCAGAAAACCAAAGTGGTGAAGGGGTAAGAGGATAGAGCAGACCAGCCTGTGAAGATTGATGTCCAGGATACTGATGGTATGAGGAAGGTTATATATATATGTCACAATATCAGTCTATTGGCTTCAATTATAAGCATCCAAGGACAATCTTCAATTCAAGAGGACAGCTGACCCCAAACCCTCTTTTTCATCACATGGCAGAAAATCAAAGTGGTGAAGGGAGAAGAGGGTAGTGCAGCCCAGACTGTGAAGATCAATGTCCTGGATACTGATGGTGTCAGGAAGGTTATATCTCACACTATCAGACTATTGCTTTCCATATGAAGGATCCTAGACAATCTTCTAGTCAAGAGGACAGCTGATCCCAAACCTTCTCCTTCATCCCATGGCAGAAAACCAAAGTGGTGAAGGGAAAGAGGGTAAAGCACCCCAGACTGTCAAAATCATGTAATATTTTAGTGAGGAATTATCCTTTTTTTCATTTACAATTTAAATCAATAAATACATTTGAGTTACAACTAATTTTATTTCACAGCCAATATTTTGGTCCAGCTTTTAAATCAAATACTATTTCATTATGTCAGAGGAATGTTCAAATAAAATGACTTTTAAAGTTTTAAATATATTCATAACTTAAATTAAATTCCTGTTTTATTTTATTTTATCGGAATATTGGAAATAACTATTCTTCCCAACATATGGTCCAGTAATCAGAGTTTTGGAAAGCTAAAGATTTAGGTTATTTTTTATTTTAAAACTTTTTTTTTCTTTTATTTTCCATTGCTTTGATATTGTTTATTTTTTTTAGTAATTTGAAGTGATTTATATTTTCATAATAATATTAAAGGTACCAATTTTAATGCACAAGTAATTTTCCACTTATTTTAATTTTTTTTATTTGTTTCACAATTCCGCTTTTTGTCAGTTTCAATCACTGTTTGATAAATCCTTTCAATCTGATAGATGTGCTACGAGGCAGTTGTAACTCATTCATAGAAACTCTTTGTTTTGAACTGTAAGTAGGCCTAAACAATAGGAAAAGCCCTTACTAAGAACATGATTTACATTCATTCTTCACAATTAAGAAACACCAAATCCTACAATTTCATTGGTCGAGAGCACTTTGCTATATTCTAATTTATCAAAACTCACTGAGACATGATGAAGTCTTACTATAAATATAACCACTGATGCATGACTAGAAACTGGCCAACCGTGCAAGACCCTCATGGGTAGTCAAGTTCGTTAAAAACCACCCTCATCATCGACTAGAAAGTAGTTATTACGTATACTCAATAAGTACTACATGTAAGAATTAAAAATATTAAACTCATCAGGTATATGATTATATCAAAATATTAAACTCATCAGATATATAATTAAAAAAATGTATATCAAAATCTACCGGTACACCTTATCGCTATTTAGTCCAATCCGGAAAAAAACAGTCACTTAGACAACTTCCTGTTTGGGTCATCCGGTGCCAAAACAAAGGTCATCAGTAACGAGCTGAGGGAGGAAAAAATTTAGAAAGCGAACACTTTGAAACTTTGATAGATTATGATCAACTTTTTCGAAACTCAAACTAAAGTAAAAAGATATTTCGTTTGAAGTGTTTACGATGGTTTAAACAGGTCTCTTTAAAAATTATTATGCATGATACATTGTTTCAACAGGGCCCCAGATAGCTTCAACTGGATGAAAAAGTTGTGTAATTTCAGAACTTACCCGGAATGGAATAAATAGCGATAAGGTGTATACAAAAATAAAAATATCTTAAATTACACACTACCACATATGCACCATGTAGAGATTGATAGGTTTTTGTTTGATTAATGTTCAGTGGCAAGTATTTCATGCATATTAAGGACACAAACAAATTATTAACAAATCCAATAAAAAATGAACCGACTGCATTGGGAAAGAGGTAGGGCCAATTCCGTTTGAATTTATCTAAATACACCATTGCAAACTTTACCAATTTAGGTAGAGCCAATTCCCTTTAAATTTATCTAGACACACCATTGCAAACTTTACCAATATAGGTAGGGCCAATTCCCTTTAAATTTATCTAGACACACCATCGCAAACTTTACCAATTTAGGTACATTGTGTACGGCCAATTCCTTTTGAATTTATCTAAATACACCATTGCAAACTTTGCCGATTTAGGTAGGGCCAATTCCTTTTGAATTTATTCTGGGACATATAATAGTCCCAGATTTATTTCTATACACCATTGCAAACTTTGCCAATTTAGGTAGGGCCAATTCCTTTTGAATTTATCTAAATACACCATTGCAAACTTTACCAATTTAGGTAGGGCCAATTCTTTTTGAATTTATTTAAATTCACCATTGCAAATTTTACCAGTGTAGGTACCTGAAATACACTGGTGAAATCAAATTTCCCCGTTTGTGGTAAAATGAGGATATTTCCAATTCCTCTTGTTTAAAATTCGGTTTTCATGGTCTTTTGCATTGAGCCAAAATATTCGTTTTTTCCTTTAAGTTTCCCACGTTGTAAACTTTACCAGGATCAAATAATTAAGCAAAAAATCCAGTTACTTCAAAACGCACGAGAGATTTTTATTTGGTAATGACTAAATCAAAGAAAGAAAACTTTGACGGACAGGACGAAAGTCATCAACTGGAATCCGCTTGTATTACACTACACTCGTATATGAACAAAGTGTAGTAGTCAGTCGAGACCAAGCTTAGTAAAATTAATAATAAAAGGTATTCTTTAACCGGTAGGTCTTTTCACCGCCGAATTATAATAGCGAACAATAATTAAAGATTACAGAAATGAAGGACCCCCATCTATACCCTCACGCATCTTAAATTATAAGGCCTGTATCTTTGATCAAAATAAAACATGTTACTGGTATGGTTGCCATCTACAACAGACCATAGGTCATCGTATGGCCTCAAACAATCAGCAAAACTCAAACCACAGAGTATGCTATAAAAGACCCCGAAATGACAAATGTAATACAGTTTTAACGAGAAATCCAACGGACTGATTTATGATCAAATCAATAAACAAAAGCAAATATGATAGACAGCTGTCAACGACAACCACTGAATTACAGGCTCCTGACTTGGGACAGGCACACACAGAATGTGGCAGGGTCAAACATGTTTTGCGAACGCTGAACCCTACCCTAACTTAAGACAATGATGTAGCAGCATACCATAAGAACCAACTATAAATATCAGTTGGTACAAGGCTTGACTCATCAGATCGAAACAAAGCATGAAGAAAACAAAGCAAAAAGACTAAAGACACAAAGTACCGATCAAAGTTACTGAAAGATAGTTCAAAGCCAATTACAACTGCTAAATAAATAAATATTTCCAAGGCAAAACTCAATCAGTCTGTTTGTGTATGATATACAAAATAGTCGGCTAGCATCGCGAATTTAATAGTTTTGTTTTACCTAATACATATCTGCATTTAAGCACGGTTCTAGGATTTGATGTCGAGAATTAGGTCCTCCCGAGAATTAGGAATTCTTTTGACCGAATTTGCTATAATTTTACCTTTAATACACTTTTCTTTCTTTTTTCGGGGAATCGGGTGAGCCCATTTTAATCCGCGCCTGGCATTGCTGCTATTCTCTCATTATATGTGATTGCTGCTATTCTCTCATTATATGTGATTGTTGCTACATGTAATCTCTCATTATATGTGATTGCTGCTATTCTCTCATTATATGTGATTGCTGCTATTCTCTCATTATATGTGATTGTTGCTACATGTAATCTCTCATTATATGTGATTGCTGCTATTCTCTCATTATATGTGATTGCTGCTATTCTCACAGTATATGTGATTGCTGCTATTCTCTCATTATATGTGATTGCTGCTATTCTCTCATTATGTGTGGTATGTGATTGCTGCTATCCTCTCATTATATGTGATTGCTTCTATTCTCTCATTATATGTGATTGCTGCTATTCTCTCATTATATGTGATTGTTGCTATTCTGTCATTATATGTGATTGCTTCTATTCTCTCTTTATATGCGATTGCTTCCATTCTCTCATTATATGTGATTGCTGCTATTCTCTCATTATATTTGATTGTTGGTATTCTCTCATTATATGTGATTGCTGCTATTCTCGCATTATATGTGATTGTTGCTTTATGTTTATCTACTACATTTTTATGAAATTTGGTTGATTGCTAGATTGTATTGTGGGGGTTTTAACGCTGCTTTCAGCACTCTTGGTTTCTTGTTTGTCATTGGGGCTAGTTTTTATTGGCGGAGGAACTGTATGTATATCTGTATGCGGTCTGAATGGGAGGTCTTAAATTTCTGTATTCTTTATATTTTTACTGCAGTTTCCTTTAACTAAAAAAAAAAAAAAAAAAAAAAACGCTTTTTCAGTAAAATTCTCGTGAAAACTATTTTTCTTATAATTAAAGAAATTTGTAATGATATGATTTCTTTATTATGTACACCGCCCATTTAAACTATTATATTGACAATATAATACTTCCATGGTATCACTAACGTTTTGCCAAGTTCTTTTGTTTTCCACAGTTATTCTGTGTACTTTGACCAATTTTGACCTAATTAATTTTCGGAATTTCATGGATAGCTCTATATATATAAAACCCACAACTAAATTAGACACAATATCTTTTCAAATGTATTTGGAAATTCTTCAAAAATAAACCAAGTGAAAAAAACAAAAAACAAAAACAAAAACAATACGTACCTTTATAAATAATCTTTGGTCATGGTGCTGTGGACAGAGAACTCTTAGTTATTTGTGCTGGTATATTATGTATGTATTCAAATCAGTTTGTTTTTGTTGTTGTTATTATTTGTATTTGTCACAAGTATCTTACATTGATGACAATAGAGAATTTCTTCTTTAATTAAAAATAGTGATTGTCATATAATTGGGATATCCAATGACACTGTACTATAAATATATCTGTGTATGTCGGTTAAAGTCTTTATGGGTTACTGACTTTGAATAAGTCCTTCTGTATCACAAGGGAGACAACTGCATCTTTTATTTATCTACTTTTCTGGTGTAAGCGAGAAAGGTCATTTGGATTGTTTTCAACGTAACCTAGTAAGTTGTTTACCTCGAAAATTTTAAACCTAATAATAATATAGACCCAAAAAGGGTAAAAATTTATCAGAACCAGGAAGGACGAAGAAGATTTGAAATGTTTTACCTTATAAATATTTGTTTAGAGGATTAACCATAATCGATTTTTTAATTTCTTTTACCTTAATGAATGATATGAATGTCAATTGTAAAAACCTAATAAAAAAATTATTTAGCTAAAAAGTCAGACGAGGTTACATATGAAGAGTTTAATATACCATCTACTTTCAATTTCGATGTACTTTACACATTTTGTACTATACATTATAGTATACATTTTTAATTAAATGCCGTTATTTTGAATTAGTTTTTATGTGTAAAAATAGCCTTCATTATAGCGTTAAGATGAGGATCTGGGTGGGGTTTTCTGAATAGAGTTAATATAATGGTCAGAAAGTGTAGAATAAAGGGCAAAAAAAAAAAAAAGTAACAGAAAAGAGAAAAATAAAGAAAACAAAAATAAAGAAAAGAAATTATGTGGTTCTTAATATATAAAGAAAAGAGAATTATAGGCAAAATAAATAGAAAAATGGTATAAAAAATTCAAGAATAATTTATTGAGGGACCCCATCCAGACGCTCAAGGATTGTATATGGTACATGGCTTTGGCATAGGTTTCAATAACTACGAGTGTTCTTAGATTGGTACCTTGTGTTTTTCTGTTTTAGATATATTTGCGTGTTTATTGCCGATCTGATGAGTAAGGATTTTTCCACTTGATATTTTATTAATTGTTATTTTCTTATGTTGTTCTGTTACACCACTGTCCCAGGTTAGGAGATTTGAGCGCACACAAACATGTTCTTCTTTATATGCATGTCCCAAGTCCGGTCCCTGTAATTCAAAGGGTATGTGTATCGTTGGTTTCTGTCTGTCTTATTTGTTTTTAGTTTGTTGTTTTAAGAATAGATCAGGCCGTTGATTTTTTCTTTTGAAGTGTACCATATTTTGTCTTGACGGGGCCTTTTAGGATTAGCTAACTACTAGTATATAGAATACAGAAAATAAAGGTCCTATCTAGACCCTCATATACTTCTTGTTTCCCTGCTTCTTATACACTGTATGTATTAATGGAAAAAACTAGTATTCAAATTACACATCACGTTTCATGTTGGTGTTCTCTTTTCGGACCAAGTCCAACCAATGCAATTAGACAACAGCTTAATAAAATTGGAAACAAATAGCTATAGTTGCACCGGACATTTAAAAAAAAAAACATGTAAGTATTCAATAGTGACAAGAGTTGTGGCCTAATAAGTTCAATATAAATGTAGTCATCTGTAACACAGAAATCCAATAACGACCAACCAAATCATGATAGCGTCCATTAATCTTTCGATTGATTGATTTAATGGTGTTTAACGCCACTATCAGTATTATTGGCTATTTAGTGGCGGTCAGTTTTTATTGGTGGAGGAAGCAGAAGTGCCCGGAGAGAACCACCGACCTTCGACAGGAAAACTAACTATCCACAGTTATTTAAGATTGAAGTCGAAGGTACCTGCCACGTGCGGAGTTCAAACTCACAACCTCAGTGTCGACAGTCTAGTGATACAGTAGTTTGACTACTTAAATTAGACCACTCGGCCACCGAGGCCCCTTCAACCTTTCGAAGGATTAATTCAATTTTGATATTTTTGAATGAACTCGTGGTTCAATAGTTTCCTTGTAAGCAGCAACCCTCTATCAAGGAGATCATGATAGGAAAAGCAAGCCCTTGAATATCGGTTTAACTAGGAGCCATACACTTCATCCGATGGCACTGCTGCAATGTTGCTACACAGAAAAGGAAACAGTTATCAAAATGGGAGCACTGGCATCAGCTCTTTTGTCGGAAAGTTTAATTATGAGGGTCTGGATGAGGGATCCCTCAATTCTGTTTTCTTTAAGGGTTTAGCCATCTCTCTCTATTCTTTATAGATTTTGCACATTATTCTCTATTTTTTTCATATTTGAGCACCCTGTTATTCTCTATTCTTTATATTTGAGCACCCTGTTATTCTCTATTCTTTATATTTGAGCACCCCGTTATTCTCTATTCTTTATATTTGAGCACCCCGTTATTCTCTATTCTTTATATTTGAGCACCCCTTTATTCTCTATTCTTTATATTTGAGCACCCTGTTATTCTCTATTCTTTATATTTTAGCACTCCGTTATTCTCTATATTTGAGCACCCCGTTATTCTCTATTCTTTATATTTGAGCACCCCGTTATTCTCTATTCTTTATACTTGAGCACCCCGTTATTCTCTATTCTTTATATTTGAGCACCCCGTTATTCTCTATTCTTTATATTTGAGCACCCCTTTATTCTCTATTCTTTATATTTGAGCATCCTGTTATTCTCTATTCTTTATATTTCAGCACCCCGTTATTCTCTATTCTTTATATTTTAGCACCCCGTTATTCTCTATTCTTTATATTTTAGCACCCCGTTATTCTCTATTCTTTATATTTTAGCACCCCGTTATTCTCTATTCTTTATATTTGAGCACCCTGTTATTCTCTATTCTTTATATTTGAGCACTCCGTTATTCTCTATTCTTTATATTTTAGCACCCCGTTATTCCCTATTCTTTATTTTTTCGGCCCATTTTTTTTCTATTCTGTAAACCGCCCAGACCCTCAGTTATCAACCGTCCCTCGTTGTCAATTTCTAGATGTAAGCCTGATATAACAATGGTGCATGATTGTACTTCCTAAATATCTCTATATATCATTTACCCATGGTTCGAACCGGGGCACAGTAAGCAACCGTTCCATAACTGAGTTAAAAGTAAAATCACAAAAATACTGAACTCCGAGGAAAATTCAAAACGGAAAGTCCCTAATCAAATGGCAATATCAAATAATAAAACACATCAAACGAATGGACAACAACTGTCATATTCCTGACTTGGTACAGGCATTTTCAAATGTAGAAAATGGTGGATTGAACCTGGTTTTATAGCGCTAAACCTCTCACTTGTATGACAGTCATTGTTCTAATGAGCATTATTTGCTTAAAGTAATCAAAGAACTGAATTGAATTGATATGTAAATTATAATGATATTAGATATACAAAAGAGATATCGTTACCTTTGTAATGATAATTATACATAATTATACATAAATTAATATCCTGCAGATTCTTTAAGTGATGGAGTACAATCTATCTCCTATAAACACATGATATTATAAAATGTTAAAATTACATATAAATTGAGGATAACAGCATGTCGAAGAATGTATCAGTATTTGTAATTGTCAAAAAAAAAAAAAAAAAAACCAACTGTGAAAATTACATATAAATTGAGGATAAAAGCAATTTAATGTCGAAGAATGAATCATTAATTGTAATTGTAAAAAGAAAAAAAAAAAGAAAAATAAACACGAAAAAATCCTCCCCCATTCCCCCCAAAAACAGAAAATGCAAGTATTTTCTCCTCTTTCTTACGCTCGCAAAAGGTAAGTTGGTACTAATATTTGAACATTTGTATTTGCCTCGTCCGAAGAAATTGTTTGGACAACATATCCAGAAATCAACGCCACTTTGCTTATTTGAATATTATACTAAAGAAATCGGATACGGGTCACGGAAATTATATTGAAATGATAGGGAATTTTGAAAAAAAAATGTCTGTTTTAACTTTAATTTAAGTGATAGACAGGTTGCGGGGACAGAAAATAAATATACACAACAATATACACCATTTAAACGAAACATAATGACTGTCGTTGCAAAAATCACGGTTCCTGAGCTATTTTAAAAATCGAAGCGAGAGGCTTTTAACATTGAAGTATAAAATACAGGCTAAAATGGCTGAAACGTCAAATTTTCAAACTTCGTGTTGAAAATTGGCTAACAAGTTCATTACAAAAACAGGTTGCGGGGATGAAACTTGAAACTTGAATGTATAAAGAATAAGCAAGTCCAAACCTTGTATGTGTAGTCGTTGAACTCTAGGTTCCCACGTAAAGTTAAAATGCCCCTATTTCAAGAAGAATAAACTCACGAAAACACGAAAAATTCACTAAATTCGCGTTCATTGTTTTGATTTTGACCGCCTGACAACTTTACGGAAATATCATAGTGATTATAAACAAGGACTCTGTGACGGGCAACTTATAATATCCGTGTTTTAAAGATTTTAATGATATCAAGCCAGTCCAGTTCAAACTATTATCACGTGGTACAATTCTGATTTACATATTATGAATATTAATCAGCAAAAGTACTACTAATTTTTGGCTATGAGGTATGCTTATTAAATGTTTGTCTGAAACTTATTACAGATGGCTGAACCAGAGGAAAAGGTAGACTGGCAAGATGGCAAATCACTATCAGAATGTATGATGTACATGTTAGAGAAAGAAATAATGTGTGACGTAACTTTCCGTGTTGGAACAGATGATCAAAGTATTATCAAAGCGCACAAATACATGTTGGCTAGTCGGAGTCCAGTTTTTTATACCATGTTTGAAGGTTCTTGTCCTGAAAAGGGAGAAATCGTCGTAACCGATATTAATTCAGCAACATTTAAAGTTTTGTTGAAGTAAGATATATATATGTAAATTTTTCCACTATATTGAGTGTAACTTGATACGATACTTCTCCACTCGAGACAGCTAAATTGTCAAATTTATATGTCGAGAATGGAGAAATATCGTATTACTCGAGAATTGGTGAGGGAATCTGTTTCTCTAATATGTCTAATGATTTATAGACGAAAGTTTAGACAAACTTATCCTTCTTTTAAATTGATATGAAAAAGGTGGGATCTTTCTATGTGACATCATCAGGTATGTTCACCTTTTTGTGACGTCACAATATGAAATTAAGAAAAAAGGTAAGAATATTTGACGTCATGATTTGACTTTTGACCAATGAAAAACTGAGTTTAAACGAACCACACGTTGATTAAAAAAACTATTCAACAGGACAGGAAAAGGACAAATTGGCTAAGAATTAGAGAAGTAATTTTATAATAATTCTTCATATGCATATATATATACTTTTCTTGAAAAAAATAAATATTATAAGTGTTGATTCCATTAATTGATCGATATATATGCTCATGAAAACAAAAATCCATGCAATTTAGAAACTGAATTATGCAAGACAACAAATTTTGGTATACTTCGATGAAACAGCAACCCAATTACGCAAACAATGTCTAAATATCACTAAAGAGGTCAACACAAGGTCTTCAACAACAGACAAGCGTACTAAATCACGTCTGGTTTAGTAAAGCTCTAAATGAATTGGAGGTCTGTCATCAATACCAACTTAAAGAAATCACAAAAGTTAGGCAACCACTGACAAGGTTACTGATAGAAATATAAATATGCTGGAAAGTTTAACTGTATTTTGTCTAGATTTCAAAGCTCACTTTTATTATTCTCGATCAAAGCTACATCAAAAACGTAAATTAAAATGGTACCAAACACCTTGACTAAAATTGATTTGGCTCGTTTAATTTTCATAAAATTTTGACAAAATATTTACTCTGACCCTTTGACAAAAATGTAAAAATTTCAAAAAACTTGAACCATACACTTTAACGGAAAAAAATCATTGGATATATAGCAGTTTGTCAAACATTAATTTTGATCATTGAGAAGCTTAAGATTTTCTTAACAAAAAACCGTGATTAAAACGTCTAGCTGATTTTCACAGAGTTATACCCCTGTAGTGTTATGAACCACCTTAAAATCTACATAGATAAAGCAGATAGAATAATGGTAAAGCACACAATGTATTTTTTTGTTGTTGTTATTTTTAATGCCTTTTTTAGCGCCTTTTATTATATCATTGCGGCCAGCTTTTACTTATTGTGGAAGCCGTAGTACCCAGAGAGAACTGCCGACCATCGGCAGGAAAACTGGCTATCCTTGTCAATTACAATCGGAGTTTAATACACTCTCCACGTTCGAGTTCGATCTCTCACAAACTTAGTGGTATATATATATATCTTTTTTCTCAAACAGCCAATGCATAGTGAAGACGAGCTACTTTAAACACTCGACCATAGAGGCGCCTTCAAAAATAGAACGTATAATAAAATCGTCACAGACAAAGTACTGGGCTTAAAGCTATAGCTAAACATATACATGTTTGGATTATCTCATGTACATAAATAAAGGCAACAGTAGTATACCGCTGTTCAAAAGTCATAAACCGATTAAGCGAGAACAAATCCGGCTCACAAACCAAAACATAAATGAGGGTCTGAATGGGAGTCTATCTTTCTGTATTGTTTAATTCTTTAAGTTGTTATTCTGTATTCTTTATATTATAGCACCCTGTTATTCTCATTCTTTGGAAACTTTTCCAATTTTTGTTGACCCATTACCAGTATTCTATATTATGCTAACATCACACAGACTCTCATAAATAAGCGAGACTTTGTTTCTTTCTATACAGGTATATTTATTCAGATGTACTGGACCTTTCTCTTGACAACATTCAGGAAGTACTTTATGTTGCCGAAAAGTATATGCTATCAACAATGAAAGATGAATGTACAAGTCTGCTCTTATCATCAGTTGAAACATCGAATGCTCCTGGGATATTTAATGTTGCGTCCCATTTTCACCTTGAGCATCTCAAAATCAAGAGTCTGGAGCATATTCAGAAAAATGCAGCTGAATGCCTAATAGCCCCAAATGCTATTAAAATGTCAAAAGAATGCATGGAAGCTATCCTGAGATTGGATTCAATATATTGTTCCGAAACAGACATTTGCCGATTTCTTATAAAATGGGCAAGTCATCATTGTGAGACAGAGGGTAAAACGGCATCTGGTGAAAACTTGCGAGAAATAACTGGTCCCTTACTTTATCTGATACGGTTTCCTCTAGTTGACAGAGAGTATTTTGCAAATGAGATTGCCCATTCTGGTCTGCTGAATTCGGAAGAAGTCATAAGTGTGTTTTCTTCCCACTATGGTAGGAAGAATGGAGTTTTTGCAGAGTCAGTCCGAAATTCAAAATTATGTTACAAGAAAGATTGCACGGTTTGGCGCCATAAATCTGTTGCGAGTCCTTGGTATCAACACAGTGGTAAAAAGTATGATGCTTTGAATGTAAAAGTGAATAGGAACATTGAACTTAAATCCGTGATTTTATTTGGTCCAGTTGGCAATGTATCTAGCTCTGCTAGGGAAATTACTGTCAAGATTCTAAATGATAGCGGGAATGAAATATTTACTCAAAAATATGAGAGCTGTACCCAGAGTAGTGAACTACAAACTGTTATTTTATCAGAACCCATTCCAATTAATGCCAATGAATTATTCACTATAATGGTAGACAGTATAAAATTTGATGCATTTTATGGAAAACAATGTAAACCAAAATGCAGAATAGATGATATAGTGATATCATTTGAAAATTCACCAAACTGTACCACTGGTACAAGTGTAGAACAAGGTCAAATTGCAGGGATAGAATTCAATGCATAATATTGAAATTGACATTGAACATTATGATGGATGACTTTTAACAATTCTTGTCTTATTTTTACTTCATGGATTGACAAGTGCCAAATGTATATCTGGGATTAATTATAATTTATCTTCATAATTCAACTGTGTTTGATAAGATTTGATGTGTTTGATTAGAGTTACTGTGTTTTATCAGCTTTTTAACATTTGTATACGATTTTGGATTGTTAAGTATTGTATTATCATCGATCATCATTGAAGAAAAATTGATAGTCGAAAAGCATATATGATGCAGTAAAATTGGTGCTATAAATGTTACAAGAGGAAATTCCATCGATTTATATCGATATTTTATCGATGAATGTTATATCGATATTTTATCGATGGTGATACATTCTAATAAATCCATTCAGAAATCAAGGTAAAAAGTCAAGACTACTCGAATAGACCGCTTTCGAGTTCGTTGCAATTCCGGCAAACACTTTGGGTTTAGTAAACAGCATGCATGTCACTTCCTTCCCATGTTGAGCGAGCGGTTGAACAAATATAATGCTGTATTGTACGAACTATTCGGAAAATTGAATTCTTATAATTGATAATCAGCACTGCTGTCATAAGGGAATTGTGACTATGTACCTATGGAACAAACATGATTTCTAGTTTATCCTATATAATGACGATCACGAAGACGCTTGATGAAATTTAACAGTGCAGGGATACAGGCGATCCCCTCTATCTGGCAAAAGACGTCATAATTGACGAACTTTTCCGGTGAAGGACATATCGAGCCCCGCCTGCGTTTACATTTTAACGTTTCGTGCTAAAAAAAGAAGGTCGTACGGTGACCTATAATTGTAAATTTCTGTGTCATTTAGTCCCTTGTGGAGAGTTGCATCATTGGTAATCATACCACTTCTTATTTTTATATATAAAGCAATTTATAACATAACATATAAAATGGGGTTTGCCACTTAGTAGTTAAACAATTTATCTTTAAAAGATTATGTATATGAAAAGTCAGAGACACTCTTTTAGCTTGTGATTGGTCAGTTAAAAAAAGTATTAACAAAATACCGAACTGTAAGATAAGTTAAAAAATGGAGAGGTCCCTAAAACATGACAAAACTAAAAATATTTATAATATTCCAGGCTTGGTTCAGGCATTTCCCGAAGAAAATGGTGGCATAAATCTAGTTTTATCGCTAGCTTAACCTCCCATTTGGAAGCCAGTTGTCATAAAGCCCGGCATTGGCGTAGCTTACATTGAGGCAACTGGGGGTAAAAAAAAAAACAAATTATGTATAATCTTTTAATCGATTTTTACCTAATGCAGCAGACTCGCTACTAAACGGTAATATACTAACTTGTATCTTCTTGATGCCACTATTGATTCATACCCTTTGCAAATTCAAGACTTGTGGAAAAGTTTCCCTCCCCGAGTTGGAAACCCTTTGCGGTAGTTTTCTGTAATCTAAATATGTCGGAGTAAACAAATCGACACTATTGAAGCCGATTTATATAATCCTACCATATTGCAAGCAAAGTCAGTAGAATAGATGATCATCCAACTCACGAGTCTTCCCCGATCGAATCACTTGACCATTGAATCAGGTAAATTATTTAATTTTGTGTCAGAATAATTTCTAGTATATGAGGTTTATAGAAAACTGAAACATATCCTAAAATTAATTTTTAAAGAATAGAGATTTAAAATGGTGCTAAAATATAAAAGAAAGGAAAATCAAGTTATGGGCGAAAAGAATTAAAAATAAATATTAAGACCCCCATTCAAACCCTTATAACGGTAACGTCTAAAATTGAAACATCGTTGATCGTTTACATTTTCCCGCTACATCTAGTTCTTCAAGTACACAGAGTTTCATTGACTTTGGTACCAATCAACATGCACAGAAAATAATTTATATGTTGCGGTTCTCAAGTTGTATTCTCGCTATTTTAAATTTATAGTTTTTCACTAGCATGGAATTAAAAATGTTAAAAGGAGTCACTAATTCTAGAGAAATATATATTATATGTCAGTTAGTTCATACATAATGTCAGTTTATATATAAAAAATTAAACCAATGCTGTTTTCATTTATCATGAGGACTTCAGAATAACGTAAATGCTAGTATTTCGCCGGTTGTCATTTTCACAATGGGAAAAAGTTCAAAACCCTTTAAAAATTTGAAGACAATCCAATAAATACCAGGACGAAATACAACCAATACAAGTGTCATAGTGCACTTGACATGTAGCATACAGTAGAGATGACTTCTAACCTCTCATTAGAACTGTCAGAATAATCTGTCATAGAACTGTTCTAAACTGTCCTAGAACAGTTCTAGGTAGAACTGACCAAATCAGTTCTAAGTAGAACTGTCAGGATCAGTTTTATGGTAGAACTGTCTAAAACTGTTCTAGGTAGAACTGACCAAACCTGTCAGGATTGTAGAACAGTTCTAAATGACGTCACTGCAGTAAGGGCATCTTAGAATTTAGAAAAAAATCAGTTCCAATAACTTTACTGTGAAGCAGATTTTCTATATTTACTTTTCAAATTACGTGTACAAATATCGAAGCGGATAGAAAAGTTATCCAACACATCGGAAAAATATTTTTATATGATTGGATATATAAACATCATGGTTTACGTTGCTTCGTTCCCCGTTTTTAACAGTCTCTTCCAACATAGCTCTATGCATTTAATACATGGAATTTTGATCGTAATTTACCTTGTTTGCCTTGGATTTACATTCATGATCTAAGATTCTGTTTTGCCAAATGTTCAAACGAAAACTGTACAGTTTATATATAGGGATATTAATGAAATACGTGTTGTATAAGCATGATAAGTATGACCATCTCGTCAATTTAGACAGACTAATCCATAACGATTATAAATGATATCTGGGAGTCTTGGACGTCCGAAAAATATACTTGATCTGAACATGAATGAAATATTTGCCCCTGGACGTTAGGCTACAAACAAAATCAATCATTCCAAAATATATTAACAGAATACTATTCCAAGAAGAGAACTTCTCATACATGTACTTTTCATTTTAAAGTAATACGAATCAGTTGTGTGAGTGTTGGATGATGCATTAAATAGTTTTGTTTAAAAACAAACTATCACGAACCACTGACTTTAGTATTGATACAGAGAGGAAATATAAATGGCACTCTAAATTGATATGGACAAAATTTTGTTGTCATGGTAGTCATTGTGTTCCAGAATTGGTGTCATCTTTATCATACCATCCGTCCTGACATAGTCATATTATTGATTTACAATGAGGCCACATATATGTACATGATAAAGTGTAAATATGTTCAGTTTTGGTTGATGCAGTCAAATAATTTTGTTAAAAGAGTCAGTCTGATATATCAAAACTACTGAAATTTGTTTACGATTCAATATTTTGAATAAAAAGAGGACATGCGGGTACTCTAAATTGATGCGGAAAAATTTTGTAGTCATTGTTTCACAATATTGCTGTCATTTGTATTATATAAATACAATCCATCCTGATATAAAAATATAAGTGATTGACTATGTGGCTATTAAGATTTACATAATACAGTGCAAATATGGTCAGTTTTGGTTGATGGGAACAAGTAATTTTGTTATACGAGTCAGTCTGAGGTGTGAAAACTACTGAAATTTGTTTACGATTCAATATTTTGAATAAAACTAAGGACATGCTGGTATTCTAGATTGATGCGGAAATATTTTTGTAGCCATTGTGTTCCAATATTGCTATCATTTGTATTTTACAATCCATCCTTACATACAAATATTACTGATTTACTATGCGACTACAAGATTTACATAAAAAAGAGCAAATATGGTCAGTTTTGGCTGACACGGTCAAAAAATTTTGTTACACGAGTCAGTCTGAGGTATAAAAACGACTGATATTTGTTTACGGTTCAATATTTTGAATAAAAAGAGGACATGCTGGCAGTGTCTATAAATTGATGCGAACAAAATTTTGTGGTCATTGTTTTCTAATATTGCTATCATTTGTATGTTACAGTCCCTCTTGACCTAAAATTATAACTAAATTACTGTGCAGCTATATAGATTTACAGAAGACCAAATATGGTCAGTTTTGGTTGATGCTGTTAAAAAATTTTGTTAAACGAGTCAGTCTAAGGTATGAAAACGACTGATATTTGTTTACGATTCAATATTTTGAATAAAAAGAGGACATGCTGGCATTATAATTTGATGCGAGTATAATTTGGTAGTCATTGTTTTCCAATATTGCTGTCATTTGTATTATACAATCCATTCTAATATAAAAATATCAGTGATTTACTATGCGGCTATTAAGATTTACATAATAAAGTGCAAATATGGTCAGTTTTGGTTGATGCGAACAAATAATTTTGTTACACAAGTCAGTCTGAGGTATGAAAACTACTGAAATTTTTACGATTCAATATTTTGAATAAAAAGAGGACATGCTGGCACTATAAATTGATGCGGAAAATTTTTTGTAGTCATTGTGTTCCAGGATTACTATCATTTGTTTTATACAATCCATCCTTACATACAAATATTACTGATTTACTATGCGACTACAAGATTTACATAAAAAAGAGCAAATATGGTCAGTTTTGGCTGACACGGTCAAAAAACTTTGTTACATGAGTCAGTCTGAGGTATGAAAACGACTGATATTTGTTTACGGTTCAATATTTTGAATAAAAAGAGGACATGCTGGCAGTGTCTATAAATTGATGCGAACAAAATTTTGTGGTCATTGTTTTCTAATATTGCTATCATTTGTATATTACAGTTCCTCTTGACCTAAAATTATAACTAAATTACTGTGCAGCTATATAGATTTACAGAAGACGAAATATGGTCAGTTTTAGTTGATGCTGTCAAAAGATTTTGTTAAACGAGTCAGTCTAAGGTATGAAAACGACTGATATTTGTTTACGATTCAATATTTTGAATAAAAAGAGGACATGCTGGCACTATAATTTGATGCGAGTATAATTTGGTAGTCATTGTTTTCCAATATTGCTGTCATTTATATTATGCAATCCATTCTAATATAAAAATATCAGTGATTTACTATGCGGCTATTAAGATTTACATAATAAAGTGCAAATATGGTCAGTTTTGGTTGATGCGGACAAATAATTTTGTTACACAAGTCAGTCTGAGGTATGAAAACTACTGATATTTGTTTACGATTCAATATTTTGAATAAAAAGAGGACATGCTGGCACTATAAATTGATGCGGAAAATCTTTTGTAGTCATTGTGTTCCAGGATTGCTATCATTTGTTTTATACAATCCATCCTTAAATACAAATATTATTGATTTACTATGCGACTATAAGATTTACATAAAAAAGTGCAAATATGGTCAGTTTGGTTGATGCGTACGAAAAATTTTGTTACACGAGTCAGTCTGAGGTATGAAAACTACTAATATTTGTTTACGATTCAATATTTTGAATAAAAAGAGGACATGCTGGCACGATAAATTGATGCGGAAATTTTTTTGTAGTCATTGTGTTCTAGGATTGCTTATTATCATTTGTATTATACAATCGATCCTTACATACAAATATTACTGATTTACTATGCGACTATAAGATGTACATAAAAAAGTGCAAATATGGTCAGTTTTGGTTGATGCGGTCGAAAAATTTTGTTACACGAGTCAGTCTGAGGTATGAAAACTACTGATATTTGTTTACGATTCAATATTTTGAATAACAAGAGGACATGCTGGCACTAAAAATTGATACGAACAAAATTTTATGGTCATTGTTTTCCAATATTGCTGTAAATTGTATATTACAGTCCCTCTTGACCTAAAATTATAACTGAATTATTGTGCAGCTATATAGATTTACAGAAAAAAGAGCAAATATGGTCAGTTTTGGTTAAACGAGTCAGTCTGAGGTATGAAAACTACTGATATTTGTTTACGATTCAATATTTTGAATAAAAAGAGGACATACTGGCACTATAAATTGATGTGAACAAAATTTTGTGGTCATTGTTTTCCATAATTGCTGTGGTTTGTATTAAACAATCCATCCTGGCCTAAAAATATAACTGTATTACTGTGCGGCTACATGTATAGAGATTTACATGATGAAGTGCAAATATGGTCAGTTTTGGATTAAACATATTTATTTATAGTTGATTGGGAAAAAAATTATTACATTTGGTTAATGTGGTCAAATAATTTTGTTATACGAGTCATCTTGACTCCCGGAATGACAAATGTAAAACAATTCAAACGAGAAAACTAACGGCCTAATTTATGTACAAAAAATTAACGAAAAACAAATAGGTAATAGATCAACAAAAGACAACCACTGAATTGCAGGCTCCTGACTTAGGACAGGCACGTGCATACAGAATGTGGCGGGGTTAAACATGTTGTTTTGATTAAAAATCTAAAATAACACCGGCAAAATAGCAAAACTCTCAATAAATCGCTAATTTGCCGAAGCCGGCAAAATAGCCTCTTTAGTCGGCAAAATAGCGCCAAGGAGGGCAGGCTATTTTGCCGGTGCCGGCAAAATAGCCACCGCCTTATATTTAAGACAAAGAGCTCTAAAACTTATAAATCAATTCTAGCCGTAGAACTGACCCAATCAGTTCTAATCGTAGAACTGTTCTAGCCATAGAACTGTTCTAGTAGTAGAACTGACCAAAGATTTGGTCAGTTCTAGGTAGAACTGTCTAAAACTGTTCTAGGGTAGAACTGTCAGGATCAGTTCTAGGTAGAACTGTCCAAATCAGTTCTAGGTTAGAACTGTTCTAGCTAGAACTGACTAAAAGGTGTCAGGCTGACAGTTCTACATACTGTCCTAGAACAGTTCTCCTGACAGATTCTGACAGATTTGATGAGAGGTTAGAAGTGATCTCCACTGTATGTTTATTTCCTAGTTTATCAAGAAATTCTGATGTTCAATCAGTCCGTCGTTTTGTGTTGATTACTTATTAATTGATTCGTGACCCACGACCAAGCGAGTAAATGATCATTTCAAAAATCATTTTGAATTTAATCGTTGCGTTTGTTTTTCTGCATTGAAAATTCTGTAAAAGTTTCTTCTGGCCATCGAACAAGGTCCTGTTTTCCTTCTTATATGACGTTAAATCTTATGTCACAGTTAGGTACAGTCACCTATATTAGAGTGTACGACGGATTAGGCATTTGAGTTGGCTTTCAGTTACTACTAGCAAGTCAGGAAACTATCCAGTAGTTGTCTTATTTGATATCTTCACATGTTTTGTTATTCTAATAACTTTGAGTTGACTGTATATATTATTAGATAGGATCGGTTTAAATCATACACAACTTTATACTTTATTTTGACTCAGTCAGGACAATTTTGAACTTGACATATCAATCTTCTTTATTCGTAAGAATTTTAAATCTGGGAAGTTCACTGAAAGGATTCGATTCGAAAAAGTGGTAAATGGTTTTGGGAAGATTTATGTATGCATCTGTACATTGAAAATGATGCAGGTACCAGTAATCAACTAATACATTTGTAGTTCAACTTAGTTTAAAGCATATTAACATTATTATGATGAAATAAATTAAACAACAGCTACTATTTTAATAACTTCTTCGATCTTGTTCAAATTGTAAAAACTTCGATAGCTTGTAAAGGGCTGCGTCCCCAGACCCACTGCCCCAGAAGGCAATCTACGCCTTTATTTTAGGGATAGAAACTGCTATTAATTTGCACTGTCCTTGATGTGCTATGTTTTACTCCAAGCTGGTAGAACACTCTTTTACAGCCATTTATCCATATTATTTTTTGATCAACTAGAAAAACTTTAATCTATAGATTTCGGAAGAATAACATTTCATCATTCTAAAAATGATATAAAGATTTTTAAAATCCCATCAATAATTTGTTTTCGAAGTTAAGTCATATCCTGTTGGTTGTAATAATTTGGTTGTGCTTATGATTAATTGCCATTTCAAGCAAAATAATATTACACTTTTCATTTATCTACTTTCCAGGTGAAACAAGGACAGTCGTTTGGATTGAATGCAACGTTAATAGTAAGATGACTTTTAAGAAGATTTCTTCCTTTTTTTATTTTATCAAAAGACATTAATAAAAAAAAAACGATAATACACATCACTCTTTCTTGGTGTGTGCGGAGGTAGGTAAACAGATGATACCAGTACACAGTATTTTTGTCACTGTGAACGTAGCTATTTGAGAAGTTAATTGTCACTGACATCATAAATACAATTGCCTTTATATCTTTAGCAATTGCTGACATTAAGCAATTGTATATTAACAAATGTAACTGTGTCACGATTGGGACGAATAAAATTACATTTTGTTCCCAGTTTATAAGTTCAAGTTTTTAAAAATTGTTTATTTTATATATTCAAAACACATAGAATGACAGTTTATACAGAATAGGAATATGCAAAATCTTATCGAGAAAAAAATCAGAATAACATATATTTAAAATGATAAGCTGAGGTATGATTGCAAACGAGACAACTATCCAACAGAGATCAAATGACATAGATGATAGCAACTATGCGACCCTCAACGTTGAGCTTAATCCTTATCGAAAAGTAAGCAATAACAAAACCTATTTCAATAATTGAAAATAAAGGTTTCACTCTAATGGTAAACAGGATAAACTTTTACGTGTATTATGGGACACACAGCAAGCCAGAATACAGAATAGATGATATAGGTGCAACGTTTGAATACTCATCAAAATGCAAAACTGATACAAATGAGCAACAAGGACAAATTGCAGGAATAGAATTCAGTGCATCTCATAAATATTCTAAATTATATTCACAATGTACATATTGACAATTCAAGTATTTTTTATGTTTTATTTTGCATCGTGTCTTTAAAAGCTGATGGATATAAGGTAGGAGTTTGCGTTCGCTTCTATTAAAACAAGCATGCGTCCGAAGCGCTATTCTGGATTAACCTTCACTAGGAACGCTCATAGCTAAATAGTTAAAATCAAAGGATGAATAAGATTTAAAACCGTTGAAGAGCTATATGTCCAAAAGGACCTAGAAATAGCCAAATCCATCTAAGGTCATTTTTGCCTGAGGAGTTGAAACCTAAGTTTCTTTTTAATTTCAAAGTTTATAAACAGACAATTTTATAAAAGTTTGTTATAAATCATTTCAGTACCGAAGTACCGACTATTGAGTTGGTGATACCCTCTGGAACTGATAGTCAACCAGCAGAGGTATCGACCCAGTGCTGTAAAAAATTAAAACAACACGCTATAAATTTCATGCGTCCGAAACGCTTTTCTGGATTCACCATCACCAGGAACGCTCAAAGCCAAATATTTGAAAGCTAAGAATGTATAAGAACCGAAACCGTAGAAGTGCTTTATGATCAAAAGGACCTAAATATAGCCAAATCCATCTAAGGCCACCTTTGCCTTCAGGGAGTTGAAATCATGGCCTTTATTTTAATTTCAAAATTCATAAACGGACAATATTAGAAAGCTTTGTTATAAATCATGTCAGTACAAAAGTACCGACTACTTGGCTGTTGATACCCTCGGGGACTGATGGTTCATCAGCAGGGGTATCGACCCAGTGCTGTGAACAATTAAAACAACACGCTATAAAATGTTATGCGCTTTTCTGGATTTACCTTCATCAGGAACGCTCAAATATTTGAAAGCCAAGGATGTATAAGAACTGAAACCGTTGAAAAGCTATATGATCAAAAGGACCTAAAAAATAGCCAAACCCATTTAAGGTCAACTTTGCCTTGGAGAGTTGAAACCTTAGTTTCTTTTTTGATTTCAAATTTATTGAATTTGTAAAAATGTCCTTTTTTCGAGAAATAAACTCGACGTATGGTAGACAAACACGATACCCCCACCTTTATACAGGAATGCCAAAGCCTATAATTTGCTTAGAAAATACCCGAAGACTATGACGGTTCATACAACAAAAAAAGGGGTGAACCATGGTATTACATGGTAAAGATTCTGAGAAAATGTAAACAAATTATGATGAGGAGCTAAGGAGGAGTTCAAAATTGATACGCGTATTTGGAGTAAAGTTTTAAAACATTATAAAAGGTCACAAGTTTGTTTTAACATGAAAAAATAAGCAAATGTTAATATTGTCGTTCGTTGCTATATATCATATTTGTTTTTCGTTCATTATTTTGTACATAAATCAGGCCGTTAGTTTTCTCGTTTGAATTGTCATGTCGGGACCTTTTATAGCTGTCTATGGGTTTTACTCATTGTTGAAGGCCGTACGGTGACCTAAAGTTGTTAATTTCTGTGTCATATGGTCTCTTGTGGAGAGTTGTCTCATTGGCAATCATACCACATCTTCTTATTTGTATATATGATTGGTATTTCATGGTCCACCTGAGTTGCATCAACCCAGTAGTAAAAGAAATATCAATTTCACTTGATGGTATGAGATGGAAATACTCAACATAGAAACCTGCTTTTATTTTCGTTTTGTCATTCTAAAAATAGAAAAACAAATAATCAAAAAGTGGTACACAAATAGTAGCAATTGGAAAACCGAGTGTATGTTTATATATAAAAAAAAAGTATTAACAAAAATACCGAAATCCAAGGAAAATTAAAGACAAAAATGAGGCAAAATATTGAAACATGACGAAAACGCTCGATTGAATCGACTAACGGAACAAATGTGAAACAACTGCCACATTCCTTACTTGGTATATACCTTTTCCACCAAACGCAATATGAATTTTGTAGAAAAAAAATATCTAGCAATTTGTAGGGTGTATTTAATGTTGGAACAACGTTATTCTCTTTAAAGTGTAAGACTGTTTGTTACATTATACAAGCATTCTGAAATGGAAGTATGATTTCATTTGTTTTTTAAGTAGTTAAGATAAAAAGATGCACTCAGTCAACTAGGACGCTGAAATATGTGTTTATTGAGATGATAGATTCAAATATTTTCAATTCAGCAAGGGGAATAGTAGGTAAAAAAAACATACAATACAAAACATATGAAGGTTAACAATTAATACAAAGTATACAGTAATACCACTGATCAAATCTATTTAAAACAAAATCTCTTAATGGCGATTGACGAACACAGTATCGTTTATGAACAATTCACCTATAATTAAAAAAGTATAAGGGAAAGACTGTTTAACTTCAAGGGCGGGGTGCGGGGGGTATGGTTTTTTCCTAAAAAAATATTCTGATCCCCAATTTGATGAAAAAAATATTGTGGTCAAGCAGATGACAAAAAGAAATATACTGAATCCACATTTTCCCCATACCTTATAGTGTTAAATTTAAAAAAAATATTTTTGATTAATAGTATCGAAAATCAAAAAATAAATATGAATCAGCCAAAACTAAGATTGAACAATTGTCAACTAAGTTTACAAATAATTGAGAAACAAGACTGTATTATAAAAGTTTTCTCTGTATATATATATATATATATATATATATATATATATATATATATATATATATATATATATTATTCGTCTAAACAACAGCCCAACAATGTTAGATCTGTAAATTTGCTTTCGCAAATTTTTTATTCTTCCCTGGCCGGGATTCGAACTCATGCTACTGAGATATCGTGGCACCAAATCGCCTTGTACTATGCCCGACGCGCTAGACCACTCGACCACCTAGGCTCTATAATAATAAAGATTTCGGTGGCCGGGTGTTACCTATCCTCGTCAGTTTTTATCTAGCGTCGTAACACAGTACATGATATATAGAGCATGAAGATGGAATTGTTACAGATCAGCTGAATTATCTATTTTAAAGGATCCTACAAATTAATGTAAGATGCAGTCACAGAAATAATTATATTATAAGTACGTCTGAACCAGTGACGACTCTACAACAGATTTTATCCATCGGATCACCAGCAGTGATGGTGATACAAGGCTGAAAATTCATTCTGTATATATAATTCGTCTAAACAACAGCCCAACAATGTTAGATCTGTAAATTGCGGAAGCAAATTTTTTGTTCTTCCCTGGCCGGGATTCGAACTCATGCTACTGAGATATCGTGGCACCAAATATATATAGGTATATTGATTTACATATAGCAGACCTCGTTATGAGTTTCGGGGAAAAAATCACTTGTTTACTGCAATATTGACCGGTGTCACGGTAAATGTAGATAGTTCATTTGATATTTAGTGGATTGAGAGCTGAAATGAGTTCAGACATTTTTGTAGATATTTAAAAACTTATGATTTCTCAGTTTATAAACCAATGTTCTTCAATTTTCATAAAATCTACAATAAATGTGCTGAATTTACACTAAGTAAGACGATCTTAAAGTAGTCCATTATGTCTATGTATTCCTCTTGAATATGCATAAAATATGTGACACAGAAAGATTAATTATAAAAGTCAAATCGGTTCTATTTTGTGAAAGTTTTATTTGCGGGATCTAAATTTGACCTTATTACAGCCATAAACAACCTCGTTCATCGAGCAAACCTTACTTAGTGCTTTGCCATGTAGTTAAAGAAAAGAACAGGAAATTTGCTGAGTTATTTCGCGTGCATGTTTGTGAACAAGTCAAAATGGGTTTTTCCGCAAAAAATTAAATTTCCACATGATATAGCACGAAAACCAGCACGGTTGCTAAGGACTTTCTTTACATTAATCGATTTGTCGTTCATTTTTAAATCATAGATCAATTTTTGAAAAAAAAATCTAAGGACTAATGAAATAGAATATCTTGCTCATGTAACATGTGTAACAACTCGTGTCAAATTTCATGATTTTTCCCAATAAGTTGTTGTATTTCTGGCATATCATGTTGTTAATTTCAACAACTCGTATCTCAAAAAACGAAAATTGTTAGCTCCTTTTTTTTTTAATTAAATTTCTTGTGTATTTTTACAGGCAAAATCCATTTGAGAAGATTAAAAAAAAAAAAAAAAAAATCTGTGGAGTAGTTAATTACACACACTTCACCTTAAAGCAACAGTAGTTTATCGATGTTCAAATCCCATAAATCGATCAAGAAGACAAATCATGGTAACGCACAAATACCTAAGAAAATCTGCACTCAGGGAATTGTAGATTATTTAATAACAGAACATCATCAATATATCTGAAAGTGATATAAATGGACTATGAAAGATGTGTTTATCTATACTATTAAATGAGAAGACCTCATTTTGTGTGTTGCTTCTCTTTCTTTCACATTAAATTAATCATCATGCCTCTGTGTCCTATAGGTACCATGCATGGTCGCATTTATCATCCTCGCTTATGATTATTCAGTTTGGTTTTTTTGGGGAGAAAAACGAAAATAAAGACGTCCGGATATTGTTTCAGTCATCGGAATTTAAGATCATAGCGAAGACTTCCGTTTAGTACTGTTTTAAAATTACACATAATTTTCATAAGTACTTGGTGACTTAACAATTATTTTCGCGTTTTTCTGTATACTATGACGTCGGTGACTGATATATTATATAGAAAGTCTCTATATAATATATCAGTGACCGCCGTGGATAGTAAACTTGATATCAAATAGCAAATACATTTTTCGTATAGTATTTGTATGTTCATAGTATACAGAAAAACGCGAAAATATTTGAAATTAACAGGAAACAAAAAATTACGAACTTATGAAAAATGGGTGGAGGGCTAAAATTTTAGAGACCTGTCCCCAAGTACCTTTGACTTTTGACACCTTTCCTGAAATTCTCCGGTCATAAAATCCGGTTTACAAAAATTCCTCCTACAACAGTTTACATACTTTCAACCACGCTATAAATGCCGACGATTTCGCGGGTGTGTTCTAATGTTATTGACTTTAAAAAATGAAATCAACACTTTATTATTTCATTTGTCCGAAGTTCTTTTCTGAATTAAAATTCAACAGGAACGTTTAAAGCGGAATATTTCAAAGCCAAGGATGTAAAGACACCAAAACAGTTGAAGAGCTTTATGAACGAAAAGGACATTAAAACTAGCCAAACTCATCTTACCTCAAATTTGTCTCAGGGAGTTGAAGCCTTAGTTTTTAGAGTCATTTCCTAATCAAGGGAATATGATAAAGGTACTCATACATGTATGTAAATCGTATAAGGTTCGACAATGTATTAGCAAACCAAAAGATGATGAT
>JAASAO010002148.1:70000-86567 GCA_017311375.1 Mytilus coruscus | reverse complement strand
GATAGAAAGGATTTCCTTAAAAGGGTCGTAATCAGTGAAATAATTTGGGTAATTGTCTTCATAATAATGTAAGTTCAATAGTAATTCTAAAACCAATCATACCTATGCAAATATCATTCTTTTTTATACATTGAAAAAAAAAAAAAAAAAAAAAAATACCAGCTTAATATTTACACCAAATTACTTTCGAAAAAAATAATAGCAACCCCTCAAAAATTGCTACTTTGGAATAACAAATCGAAGTTAATCCGAGACAACATCAATCTAAAGATTTACAAGAACATGCAATAAACCTCTGTGTGTGTGTGTGTGTGTCTGTTATGGCACTGGTATTGATGAGTGTTGATGTGTACATTAACATAGGAAAGTAGTTGTTGAAGATAAGAAGTGATCCTATACTATGATTAAAACCGACAAAAATCAACAGAATGCTTTCTGTTGATTTCAAATGATCAAACCTTCATAGGACACATTACACCACTTAATTCTTTTTAGCCTTTAAACATTTTAAAACATATTTATTGTCTCGACGTGATATTATAAATTATCTAAACATGATACCTGTAACACTTGTCTCGACATGATAACTCAGTTAGAACAATTTAAATCTATGAGAACAGCATTTGAATGGATGTCTAAAGTTGATTAATTAAAACAATAATATTTAAGGATCCCGAAAGAAAATAGAAAGATACCAGGGTTAGGATAGTAAAAATCATTCATTAAAAAAGACAAATAGATTAACAACATGGCATAATGACACGAGAATAAAAAGAATTACTTTAGCTGTATTTGGCAAAATTTTTGGAATTTTGGTCACTTCTTACTTTTTTTCGAGCGTCTGATACGATGCTTTTGTCCGCAATTTGCTTTTGTCCGCTTTTGCTTTTTGTCCGATAATTTTGCTTTTGTCCGACACTTTTGCTTTTGTCCGTTGCTTATTGTCCGTTTTGCTTTTTGTCCGATATATTTGCTTTTTGTCCGACACTTTTGCTTTTTGTCCGTTGCTTTTGTCCGTTTTGCTTTTGTCCGATTATTTTGCTTTTGTCCGACATTTTGCTTTTTGTCCGTTGCTTTTTGTCCGTTTTGCTTTTTAGCTCACCTGCCCCAGAGAGCTTTTCTCATCAACTTTACAAAATCTTCTCCTCTGAAACTACTGGTAAAATTAAAGCAAATATGGCCAAAATCATCCTTAGGGTATCTAGTTTCAAAAAGTATCCGATGACCCCGCCAATAATCAAGATGGCCGCCATGTCTATAAATAGAACATTGGGGGTAAAATGTAGATTTTGGCTTATATCTGTGAAACTCAAGCATTTAGAGCCAATCTGACAAGGGTAAAAAATGTTCATCAGGTCAAGATCTATCTGCCTAACACATTAGACAACGCTGTTTTGGGTTGCTGCCCCAGAATTGATAATTTTAAGGAAAATTAGCAGTTTTTCATTTTTATTTGATTGGAGTTTTATTTTTTAGTCGTTATAACGATTAAGCTTACTTATTATAACGACTTAGCTAACAACTAAGCTAACTTGTTTTAACGACTTAACTAACTCGTTGCGCGTCTGGCGTAAGTGTAAAATTAAGAGTCCTGGTATCTATGATGAGTTTATTTACAACCACTGGGTCAATGCCACTGCTGGTGGAGATTTATTTCCCCGAGGGTATCACCAGCCCAGTAGTCAGCACTTCTGTGTTGACTTGAGTTATCATTGATATGTTCATAATAATAAATTAACTGTTAACAAAACTTTGAATTTTGAAATACTAAGGCTTTTCTACCCCAGGAAAAGATTACTGTAGCTGTATTTTGGCAAAACTTTTGGGAATTTTGGTCCTCAATGCTCTTCAACTTCATAATTTATTTGGCAAAAAACATTTTTGATTCGAGCGTCACTGATGAGTCATTTGTAGACGAAACGCGCGTCTGGCGTAAGTGTAAAATTAAGAGTCCTGGTGTCTATGATGAGTTTATTTACACAACTTAACTTACTTGTTTACTTAAAACTACTTATTGTAAATACAGAAATCAATGCGTGCATTTATTTTTGCGATTCCTTGATAACTATCCAAAATTTTCGTTTAATATTTTTATTGCCATTTCAGTAAACGTTATATAAAATAGTTTATACTGATAAAATCAAAATACGAGTTTTAAATTATGCCACGAACATCTTGTTGCATTATTCGCATTAATGAAATCGTCGCAATAATATCTAAATTTGCAGTACTTCATCAGTATTTGCGTCCTGAACCTCAAGCATTTATCGTTACTATTTGGTTTGATTGTCCTTCGGTACTGTCAACTGATGTTTAAGTTCTATCGGATGAGTTGAATACCACTACATTATAGTTAATTTCTACTGTTTCTGTTTCTGTGTGTGTGTTTTGTTTTTACATAAAACTATTTTATTCTTCCACAAATAATTTGCGTCTTTTCTAAGTTAGAAATTTGTGGCCATTGACATGTGATGGTTTCTTTATATGTTGTAGTTGCCCGATATATTTGAAGACAAAGTGTTGTGTTCGCCAATTTATCTAGTTGATTATTTTTCTGGTCAAATGGTAATTGGTTTCCAACTTAATTGGAATTCAAGTATGATCTCCAGATGCCTAGTTTCTTATGGGATGCATATTCACTTTGACATTACTACATATTCCTTCTCTTTCATTTTCATTTCAAGATATAAATGAAACAGACACAATGTTTTACCTGTCGTGCAAAAAAATCTGGAAATAGGGGTTAATGAGCCAAAAATAGTCATTTTGGTCAACTTTGGACTGTCGACTAAATGAGGTGTCGGAAAAATAGGCTGTTTGACAAATGGGAAGTCTGACTTGTAGACTGTCAGAATATAGCTACCAACCCTTCTCAGCTCACAAAGCTAACCAGCACGTTATCAGGTTGCAGATAGGGGATGTCTTAAATAGAATAGAATAGAATAGAATATTTTATTTACCAAATTAGGGCCCCATGAGGGCATATAGCATAGAAAACAATATTATTATAAACAATAACATATGCAATACACAGACAATAGATATGTAACATGTGTAATAAAGATAATAAAATAAAATAATATACTACAGGAAATACACTCAACAAAATAGTAGTAATGTTATTATTTAATGAATACTATGTTGACATTGACTCACGTGCACCAGGTAAGTGTATTTTCACTATGAAAAAGACAAACAAGAGGCATGAGTAGTTTGTGCGGAGAAATCTCAATATAAAAAATACAAAAAAAAAACCAAAAAACAATTTAAGCACTCGCACATTTGACTATGTCACATATACTGCAAATAACAAGTATATTTAATAAAGGATATTTAATATGACTTATCTGCAGAAAGCACCAAGAGTCGATGCTTAAAGGGAAGTCCCTACTTGTACTTAATGCAGATGAGTCAAACTCCTAAATTATTTAAAATATATTTTAAAAACATATTTCTAAGATTATAGATTCTGTGTCCAGCCAGCAAGGATCATCAAGGGACGGTGCCAGAGAATTTGAAATTCTTCTTATGATCTGTACAGGCTTAACAGGGTATTCAAATTCATATTAAAGAGTTATATTGAAATTAGTTATTGCAGATTATGTTTTCCTTCAATTTTTAGTATCTTTTATATATTTATAAAATGCAAATAGTACATTGGGATCCTCATTATTCATTATCAAAATTTATTTGTTATTAATATGTAAATTTTGAAAGTTTGGACATGATTTTAATATAAATTTTGCATCAATTCCTCTCTTTTAATAAATGAGTGTCACATTTAAATAAAAAATGAACTTCATCCTCAACCTCACCTGAGGTGCACCTGAGACAAATTCGGTTTTGTCGAAGAGTACCCTGGTATCTGCCAGATTCAATTTGCAATTTGTGAGCAGATATTCTTAATCTAGTAATACATTTCCTTTGCTCAAAATGTTGCATTATTGACAAATAATTTTCAAAACCAAAGTTGCACTTGAATGTTACATAAGTTCGTAGTTTACCATCTTTATGTATATCTAGCTGTTTTTTCCACAATGCAGTATAGTATCCCTTAACAATCTGACCACAGTTTAATTTAAATGTTGAATATTTTTCAGGAATATGATTTTCTATGCCTGACATTTTTTCCCTTAAAATATAACACTGACATGTACGTTCAACTAACTTCGAACCGATAAGTGAGAACCTGCTTTTAACATTGTTGACTTTCGACCCTTTTGGTGCCTTTGGTTTCCGAATTGAAGGGAAAACCAATAGCAAACTCAGATCTGCATTTGGTCCTGGTAACACTTTCCTAGACATTAAGTATATCAATCTACTGCAACTTCAAATGATAAGGGGCATTAGAGGAGCATTTTCGTCCCAGCATTTTACAGTCAATGTTTGCCTGCTTTTACTTCATTGTTTGACATACCTTGATCAGGTAAACATCGAGCGCACAACAAATACAACTTCGTATTTAAAAGAAATGTATATTGCGGAATCATAACTAACATGTTAAAATATTTAGTTGTTGTGTGCCTGTGCGTTATACCTTGTTGTTGCGTTATATGTTTGGACCAAATTTGATCTTTATCGACCCAACTACTTTACACAGATGTAGATTTGTCGAGTCTCTGTAAAGGGGTGGTGCCTGTAATCATGTAATAATCATTGTTATGCTTTGGTAGTCATTAAACCATTTCCTTCAGTTATAAAATTATCACACCAATGAAATAACGCAACCAAGTATTAATAGAAATAACATACTGTGATAAAATAATCAGCCTCAAATGCCCTTGTAATCATGTTATCTTGCAATCAAAAATCCTAACATAGTCCCGTATCGTTATAGACAAACAGCAAAGAATTCCGTCTTGAACTTGCAATGCGGTGAGACCGTTGAAAGCATCACTGTGACTTTGAGAAAAAGAACAGCAATAAAACTGCTGTTCCGTTGCTTTGGGCTTTGTTAAGTGTATGTAGAAATTGTGTGTCATGAATTTATACACCATATTTATTGTTTCTTATTTATACCCAAACATTATTGACGACAAACCTACACATTAATACTTAAATGATGTCCATTATCCATATATCATCGATAAGAAACCATTAAATTCTGTTCTAAACATGGGATAATTTTCGTAGCTTTTTGTTACTTTCCAGAAGTTTCCCACGTGACCCAGACCATCTTGTGAATGGAATATCTGCCTGTTCTTTCAACATTAAGTCAGACGCTGTACAAAAGAATATTTTTTTTTTAATTTGGCCTGAACTATTTCTTTGGTGTATTTTCTCAAGTACTGCATTGCATCTCTATCAGCAGAAAAAGGTTTTCAAGAAAGATAAGGCTTCTAAAACGTTCTTAGCAGTCGGTTGTTACGTATTGTAAAGCTGTTGTTATTTCGTTGGATTGATCAAGGTTCCCATATCCGGATAATGTACTTTGGTTTCTGAACTAGTTCATAATGTGGAATTTCCTTTATGATTAGGTTGAAATTGTCAGTTTTTCCCATTTTTTACAAGAGTGGCCATCAAGAAAATCTGAAGGTTTGTTTTGTCAATCTCTGCAAAGTTTTCCAAAGCACATAACACAGCTTCATTCTCACATGGAGTCCGGTACTAAAAAGATATCCATAATCTTCAAATATAACTCAGTCTAGTGTAGTTAAACCATGAAAGATTTAAAGTTGTGCGCACAAGATTAAAAATGTTGTGCGCACAAGTTTAAAAGTTAATGCACACAAGTTTTAAAAGTTGTGTACACAAGTTTAAAAAGTTGTGCGCACAAGTATAAAAAAGTTGTGTGCACAAGATTAAAATTGAGCGCACAAGATTAAAAGTTGTGCGCACAAGTTTAAAATTTGTGCGCTCAAGATTTTAAGTTGTGCGCACTAGATTTAAATTCGCGCGCACAAACTTCTAAATTTCATCTTTAGCACTGAAGGGCTCTGTAGATATCGAACAAAAATATTTCATTGTCATTTTCGGCTACAATGGGTATATGAAACATCCAATGTCGAATTATCAACATAGAGTCCTAACAAAGAATGTTTCTGTCATGTTGTGCAACGAAATCTCTACAGCACATGGTAGTGACAACACTAGATGTGTAATAGGATCTCGCGAAAAGCCAGACTTCGGTCCATGAAGGTAGCAAATTGTCTGTGTGACCTTTGCTGACGGCTTTTGGTACACATCAAATGGTTGTTGGTTAACAGATATTTTTGTACGCCGGACGGCCATTTAAATATCACCAAGGAAAGGTCGCCGTGCTCTAAATTAATTTCCACGCAAACTGATATAGCTTCATGAATACCAACGGATACTCGTGCCAATTAGAAAGCCACGCGGAATCAATATTTGAGATGTTTAAGACAAATGCATCGGTCCTGCTGGGCGTTTGTTGCTTTATGTCTCCCTGGACACGACCTATCATAAAAGATTCCTTTGCGGAATTTGTGGATCATTTGGTCTACTGTAGAGGGTAAATACAGACTACGAGCAATTGCATTCTGGGAAAAGCCTCCTTAAATTACGCCCCACATTTTTTGTCAATGGTTGTCAGAAAGAACTGGCATATAGTCTGCTGTATATTGAAGTTTCTTTACAATAATGGCGAGAAATTCATGACACAAGCTAAACTTTACATGTCGAAAGTAAAAGCAATAAAGTCATACTTGAGTTAGAAAACGTTCAAACTCGAATAACGTCCGTTCAAATAACCCTGTACGTCACATCTGTTCCAAAATTTATCAATCGAAAAGTGTTCGACATTAGTCTTAAAAGTCGTTTTAACCAACTATACATAGTTCTAATAATAATAAACTAGATCTTTAGAGCCTTTGTGATCACCTTGATCTATGTGCATATTCAACAAAGAACACTCTCCAACAGTTTAAACAATAATAGAATTCATGACAAAATCTGTTTCGTTGATTTTGCATTGCTGCTCATGTGCTGTTTAGTTTCCTTCTATTTTCTTTAGTTTAACTCAAAACACAAAAAGGATAAAAAATCCTCATTTAAGGGCAGTAACTCCTATAAAGAGTCACAGTCTGCTTAACTATGTCGGCAAAATTTAACTTGTTAGTAGATCTTGACTTGCTGATCATTTTGGTAAAAGGTAAAAATCGTCTTTAAGGGGTATGGGAGTATAGATTAAAAATGATAGAATTTGTTCAGACTTTGCCAAAACGTAGTAACGTAGTATATATTGTGAAATGTTCAAAAACATAATAAATATGATAGGTCACCGAGCATTTTCTCAAGCTACAGGTTGTGACAAAATGACAGATTTTGTATGAAGTATACGGGGAAAAACAGCATTATGTGATCAGAAGCTAAACTAAATGATAGAATTTAAAACAAAATGCGAGAAGATAGCTTTTAGAAAATGCTTTGAGAATATCAATATATAAGATAGGGTCATCGCGCGTTTTGTCCTGCTAAAATTTGAAATAGCAAACGTTCATGTAGACTCTTTCAGAAAAATCACTATTTCAGAGTTATCTCCCCTAAAATGCCAATTTAAAAACATTAAAATCAAACAAATAAAATCTACGCTTGTAAAAATATTAATATTTGTATGTTCAAATCTTATATATATGTTCTTTTAAATGAAAATTCACATTAGTTATCATTTCTGAATTAAATTTTGCTACATTGATTTAAAATTGATTCTATGTTATTTACTATCCAAGGATGCGAAAGACACTACACTAAAGGGCAATAACTCCCATAAGGAGTCGCCTTTATCTTGTCTTTATTGTAGATTTAAGATATAAGGCATACTTTGAAATTTCAACTTTGCACTATTTCTTTCAAACTTCAACTTTCATGACTATTAAACATAGAAACGCAAAATTAATAAATATGCACGATAACACTAAACATTTCCGCCTATGTTGACAATATGCACACTCACTTTTGTATGTTTACTTTTGTAATAATAAAAAAAGAACAGTAATGCATAACATTGTACCATAATTTTATAGTACTTGATTTGTGAAAATTACTTCATTATTATGGGTCGATTTTAGTATTTCAAATGAGTAGTACTACAAATTAAAGTACAAATGCAAACATAACTGTGTAGACTAAGAAGGAGCACAAGTTTTTCAAGAATGATATGGTTATTTCAGCTCATTTATTTGTTAGAATTTTTATGTGAGAGCATCAGAGGCGGATTCAGGGGAGGGGCAGGGGACCCGGGCCCCCCTTTTCTGGGAAAAATTTGATTGATTATATAGGAAATCACTGAAGCATGACCGGAGCGGGCTCCTCTTAGGCAGTCAGTGGGCTCCCACTTGTGAACATTTCTGGATTCGCCACTGAGCACTACATGATATAATATACATGTATAGTGAAATTCGTCACCGATATCAGCAGCATCATAAATATGACACAACCTTTCATTTCAATCAATCCAATTTGCCCCGAAAACCGGCACAGTATTACAACAGATCAACCACAGAAAGAACTTTAAAAATCAATGTAATAAGGGTTTGCCTCGTCAGTAAAAAACGCTAAAAGGTCAAAGAAGATATAAAGCACCAGTCTAAATTCTGCACGCATATACATGTTGAACTCACACAGAGTGTTAAGTTTTTAAGAACTTCATATAATATACTGTTGAATAGAAAAAAGTCTGGATGGATTTTTATGTCAGTAATGGAACATAAATAAATGAGCCCATCTTCATGTCAACATTAAGATAAATAGCCTGTCCTCTAAACTACAGGACAATTCAGGATTTAGTTATGAAATAGGATGAAAATTTATTATCCAAACAACCACACCCCTTCTCGATAATCCTAAGGTCGTCTCTAATACAATTAACGGTACCAATTTTATTGCACCAGCCATTTAAGCATATCTCTTCAGTGATGTTAGAGACAAAAAAAAAGTCTGGTACAAATGTTGAATAGCTGAGCAATAAAGGACGTCAACTTGAGCTAAACCGACCAAGGAGGAAATAATTTTTTTTCTGCAAATTTCAATCTAACAAAATTTGTATTTCCATTCCACTACTGTCCTTGCTATTCCGTCAAGTTTGTTTTTATCGTCTTAATAGTCAGCTTTTAAAACATTTTCGAAGTTTCTCTCTGACCATATATGTTTTCAAGATTAGGAAAAAAAAAAAAAAAAAAAACAAACATTAATCAAAATAGTTTCAGTTATCGGCAATATCTCTAATAAGGAGTCGTCCGATAGTTTAAGTAAGACGTTCTTCACATTCTTAACATTTAAGCTCTGGCAGATTGTCTTAATCAAAATGTCTTATTTCAAGGGTTTTAATATATAATTAAGTTTAAATTGTATTTTCGACTTTGTATTCTATGTTAATCATTGCTGTCATATTTGGCGACCGGTGAGTTCATCGGAATCCTTCTTGATTCCAGATTCTCATTATTAAAGGATATTGTGGCCAAATTTACTATGATATTGGGCTGGTAGTTTCATTGGGATTATTGTAACGTTATATATATGGTGATCGATCATTTCATTTTCGGGTCGTGGTAGGTGGGTGTTTAGGACATGAGAATTTATTTTCGGATGGAATATTCATTGTTTTTTTTTTTTTAGAAAAATTGCCTTTTCAAGTTATTGCCAGGTCTTTTTAATTTTTGGGGCCCTTTATAGCTTGCTGTTCGGTGTGAGCCAAGGCTCCGTGCTGAAGGCCGTACCTTGACCTATAATGGTTTACTTTTATAAATTGTTACTTGGATGGAGAGTTGTCTCATTGGCACTCATACCACATCTTCCTATATCTACTTATATCATTCATTTTCAAATTCCCCGAGGTCCCCTCCATTTATAAAGTGAGTATGGTTTGTATTTAACTCCAAAAAGGGCATGGTGTTTCGAAGTTCAAAATGAAACCTGCAAACACAACACATTTTATATCAGACATAAAGCAAAATCAGCGGACAAAAGCAAAACGGACAAAAGCAACGGACAAAAAGCAAAAGTGTCGGACAAAAGCAAAATTATCGGACAAAAGCAAAACGGACAAAAAGCAAAAGTGTCGGACAAAAGCAAAATTATCGGACAAAAGCAAAACGGACAAAAGCAACGGACAAAAAGCAAAAGTGTCGGACAAAAGCTAAATTATCGAACAAAAGCAAAAGCGGACAAAAGCAAATTGCGGACAAAAGCACCGTATCAAGCGTCACTAATGTAGACGAAACACGCGTCTGGCGTGCAAAAGTTTTGTCCTGGTATCTGTGATAATTTTATATACATACAATTGTGTAAAATATTTGAGCCTTAACTAAACCCTTAAAACAATGGTTGAACTCAAGTGCTCCGTAAATACAAGTTGTTTCTGCTCCACTTCTGACACCTGTCGGGGTACATAAGTCATAATCGGTAAACAAGGTATATGATTATTTAAGCGTATCGACAGAAAAAAACCCATCACCAAAGATACCAGGTTCATAATTTTGTATGCTAGACACGCGTTTCGTCTACAAAAGGGTCATCAGTGACACCCGAATAAAAGAAGTCAAAGGCCGAATAAAGTACGAAGTCGGATGTCTCTTGTCAAACTTTAAGATATAAGTAGTTTTAATACCATATCTGCGAGGAAATTCGGAACCTTTAGTTCAACATGATCATATTTTTTAAGATTTAAATGAATATATGGTCAGGTCAGCAATACACGTAAAATTAAAGTAAAAGCAATATGAACACCTCGGGTGGACTCAGGTTCTCTAGGTAAGCAATTCCTGTTATACAAGTGCGTGTTAACAACCTTTTTATGACACATTGTAAAGCTTACCTCTTAGTTTGACCTGAAATTTGTTTTGTATATATATAAATTGTTTTGACATGATATAATAAATTATATTAACATGATTCATCTAACAGTTTTATTGTCTTAACATGATGCGTAACTAATAGACCTGCAGACGAAAGTATTTGCTCTGACGATACAGATGTGGTGGAATGGATGAGACACATTTAGCCAAAAGTGTTAGCTTAAGAAAGTTACTCTCGTACATAGCCCACCTCTTTAGTTTTAACAATATTCTATTTTTCAAAAGAGTACAAATTACAATTTAACAATAGAAATACGGGGTTCGTAAACAAGAAGAACTTATATAAATCAGTCTCCATGAACAAAATGACAACATTGGGAACATAGTGTAGAGAAACATGCTATAATATAATTTGCAGTTTACATAACATGTTTATTCTGTGGTTTGCCAGTTACTCAGAAGTCAGTTTGATCGAAGATGTGATCAACTCATTTCTAATTGTGGTCCTAGCTGTGAATCGGCAATGGACATTTGAGCAATAAAAAGGGACGTTTGGGCGCCAAAATATAGGACATTTCAACGCCGAAATTGTAGGACATTTGAGCGAAAATAAAAATAAGCACAGGACATTTGAGTGAGAAAAAAAAATAAGAATGATGAAAGAGTACCTCTTCCGTTCGCCAGATATAATCTGTTACCCCTGCCCACCACGGGGAGGTGGAAGTAGGATTTCGAGCAGGATATTGGTAATAAAACGTGGAGTTCATAACGCACAAAGCTTAAAACATCTTTTAATTGTAAAATACAAAGCACTGTCAAAAACTTAAAACTCGGCAATGGCATTATTTACTAGTCAGTTCGGGCTTGAAATTTATATCCTAGGCTTCTGACATAAACATCCCTCGTTATTTCCTGCTAGCAGTACTGAGAATGCAAGTGCAGGAGATTCTGTTCCTTCTCCTTACCTATTCGGCTCTGAGGTGCATCAGTATTTTAATTCCGAATTTTGATATAAGTCACAGATTGTTATTTGACAATGGTATGAAGGAAAGTATAAATTAATGGGTGACTATGATAAAATTGCTCCTTATTATGTGCATGAAATGATTCGGGTCCATTGTTTATTTTAAAACTTACTCTTTTTCTTACTTTTAAAAACATTTTTTAATTCATATAAAAGTATCACAGGAAATTTCGCTCAAACGTCCTGGTAAGGTTAATATTCCGGCGCTAAATGTCCTATGATGTCGGCGCTCAAATGAACCGATGTGGATTTTTTATTTTCGCTCAAATGTTCTATGCCCCTGTGAATATATGTAAATGTTCCACCAAAAATGTTTAATTACAAGGTTTCAAAATATAAATCGACATAGAAAGATTTATAAACCAAATCTCACTGTTTCTTTAACAATATTTTCGTTTTCCTCATCACTGAGGAGTTTGCTACCTGATAATGTTTGTGTATTAACATTGTTTGGTAGTGAGGAAATGGTTTGAGGCCTAATGAGTCTATAGGTATGACATACTAGCAGGTAGTGTTTGCTGCTCTCAACTTGTACACATAAACAGAGGTTGGAATGAACAATTCTTTTTTCTGGACAAGGTGTTAATTTAAGCCACTGCAGTTCAACCGGAGTCTGGTGTGAAGTATTTGGCCTTTTCTACAACAAGTATTATAATATGAAAGGACTTTTTAATATCACGATTTAAATAATTTGCATAAGTGTGATTTTTGATGGATTACATCTTACATCTTGTGGAAGGCTATTCCATTCACGAATAACAGACGGTAAGGAGGAATTTTGATAAAAGAATTTCTTCAGTTGATTTTTGAACATTAAATTCCTTCAAGTATTATAGTAATACATTTGACAAATGAAGTTGTTGAGTTACGAGAATACAAAGATAATCAGGAGCTTGATCATGAAACATTTCGTGAAATTTGATAATTTTATGTCTGGATCTTCTTTTACTAAGATGTACCCAGCAAGTATCTCAATAAAGTTTAGATTTCGAACAAAGATTGGTGGCTCCTGTGACAATACGAGTCGCCTCTATTTTGATGCTTTCTAGTTTGTCCTTCAGATAAATTGGTATGTTATCCCACACATTGTCCGCATATTAGAGAATAGGTCTGATGAAACTGATATTAAGGAATTCCAGGTGATTACGTGATAACTTAAATTTTAAGTTTTCATGAGATTAAAGCGCAGGGTAGCTTTATTAATAATATAATCACATGACTTTTCGAACAACCGTTTTCCTGAAAAAAACTAACCCTAAATGTTTATGTTTTTCAACATCTTGTATAAGCGTATCATTCATATATGTTGGTGAGTTATGGGGTTTCACTATTTTTTTGATATGGTAATGGTTTTGGTTTTCTTGGATTAAAATTAACGAGCCATTGTTGAGATCATAGGTGATTTTTCTATATCTGAGTTCATTTTTCAGCCGTAGCATACTCGTCCTCAACAACTATAGATAATGATGCATCGTCAGCAAAAGTCTGATGTTGTATGATATGTCATATATAATATCATTTATAAATAAAAGAATAATACAGGGCCTAAAATTAAGCCCTAAGGGAAACCGGCTTTAATACTATAAATATCAGAGGTCTGTCTTATGACAACTTTTGTGTCTCCTCTCGGATAAATAACTTTGAACCATTTCAGAAGGTCCCTCTTATTCCATATTTTTCTAGTTTATGGAGAAGGCCTTCATGCTAGACCCAGTCGAACGTTTTACTGATATCACAAAATACAACTCTGATTTCTTTCCAGAGTCAAGGTTTTAGCAATATCGTGAGTAATATGAATAAGTTGATTAATAGTACAATCTCCAGGCATAAAAACTGAATGCAACTGTGTAATTATCTTACAGCGAGAAAGAAAATAAATAAATATTTAGAAATACAGTTTTCCATCGTTTTACCAATAATAGATAACAGAGAGATAGGTCTATAGTTGGATAAAAATTTTTGAGAACCACTCTTGAAAACTGGTTTTACATTTGCTATTTTCCAGTCATATGGAAAAGTGCACAATGGTAGTGACTTATTGAATATTAGAGCTAGGGATAGCTTAATTCGAATTAAGCTATCCCCAGCTCTGTTGTTCAATAAGTCACTACAATTGAGGCTGTTGCCTTAGACAAATCTAACACAAAGAGTTGATCATAAGTTTTCTCTGCGTTATAAATATATTATCTAAAGTATCAATGACGTCATCTAAATCTAAATCTGGAATATTGTAGATGAGTCGTCAACGCTCTATTGTTCACAAAATAACGATTAAAGGCATTTGCCTGTCTTTATTATCGTATATGTATGTATCATTTAACAGGGTAGGGGTAGTCAGAGGATTTGGAAGGGAGCCCAGGCACTTTTCGCAATTTTTTCCACCACTTCTTGATGGAATCTACATATGAATTTATTGATTCACATTGTTTTATCAAATTACAGGGTTTTCACCTGTTTTATCAAATTGATTCCTTTTCAGAAGAATTTCAAATGATAATTAAGCGCAAACATTTGACATGTGTTTTGATTTGGATTAATCAAAGATTACTATTTAATTTCCCGACAGGCGCTCTAAAACAAAACAGTTTTACTTAAAGAATGCGACATCATTCTAACAGGAAACCGATTAATCGAGTATCATTTTGATATTCGATACTCGGTACTACCTAGCGATACTCGAGTACTCGTTGACATCCCTACAATTTACTACTATGAGAACACCATTTGAATGGATGTCTAAAGTCAAAATGGCAACCTATAAATTGTCGACGGGACGACTTCGATCTTTCTAATCAGACCTTCGGTTTAGTACTTTCCTTTTAAACAGCAACATTCTATCCATGCAATTCTGATATTAAACACAAGCTCTAAAATATTGTATCAACCGAAATATGTATAATCCATATTTAAGTGCTGCTTGAATGGTATTTCATAAAAGTGGTAAGTTCACTTGTTGTAAAGTTATGTTCTCAGCTGAACTTAACTGTCGCTTGTTATATGTAAGACAAAGGCATGAAGTGGACCAGGCAGAACATATGACATCTTTTATTCGAATTCAAAGCGATATTTTTGCAATCAAAACAAAACAGTAAACACTCTTTGAACGATTAACTAAAAGGATACCATCTACACTTAACGAAACGTGAAATTAAGCAATATATATAACTATCTTCTTTTCGTTCTTTTGACAAGCAACATTTGGAAGTCTGTCTTCTACAAAAATGAACTGTTAACGAGAAGATGAAGTGATTCCAAATGTACTCACAAGTGTCTGGTGAAACCCAAACAAGATAAGTTGCCTATTAAAACATCTAGCATTATAAAAGTGACCGTTTCGGGAAATTTTAGTTTCGGGGAATTTTAATGAGCTAGTGTGGTTTCATACATTTCTAATAAAACTAGTTTCATTCATTTCCAAAAAAAAAAAAACAACGTTTTGCCATTTTTAATAAATGTCCGTTTAACTTTTATTTCTTTAAATAAAAATTTATTTTGAGAATGCGAACACTAGTTTGTGTAATGGCGAACAAAAAAATGTTTTTAAACAATTGCATGAGAAGAGGGACATTGATTGTATGTTGCTGTTTCGCACCATATGAGTATTTGGACCATACGCGTATTGTCATGACCATATGTGTATTTACTCATATGGTCCGACCATGTAAGTTTTTTTTCATTCCGGCGTGTAGATTTTCCGATGAGTAAGTTTACCCTACTGTCTATTTTGATTATCAATCATAAAGTTCTCAAATATAGGTTACTTTTTCTATGCACTAGGTAATTTGATGGTGTCCGTCATTGTCTTATTTCCTTGAAGAATAACGTCAGCAAGATGCAGACAACATAAATTATCATTTGTTTATTAAGTCTCCCAAACAAAGTTTGGAGATTTATTGGTTCTCTTCTTCTTCTTCTTCCTCGTGAAAATTTACTTTACATTCTGATTTTGATATTTTTAACACCCCATGCCCCATTTGTTTTAATAGAAATAATAATATATGTAGAAAATAAGACTAGAGGAACAGCACGTATTTCTTACTGTAAGAGCGTATAAATTAATAGGAACCAGGACACAACAATTAAGTGAAAATAAGTTGAAATTGTAAGAAAGAAAAACATGCCCCAAACGCCTGTGATTTCACTTACGAACACGTTTGACATGATGAAGACGCTTTAAATTGACTCTAGCGAAGGTAAGGTAACAGTAACACAAACAATTCAGACAAAAGGCGCTTGAGGAATGAACCCCCTTTTCTGAATATTTTTTTGTGTGTTATTTGTGTAGATATTCTTAAATATTTTAACTTATTTTAACTGATTTAATGTGTCCTTCTCTTTCCATATGATATTAGAGTTCCATAGATAAATTTTGATCCTCTATTGTTATTGTGGAAAATAATGATAGAGGGTCAAAATTTATCTATGAAACTACTGTTATTGTTATATCGTATGAGCAGGAAAAATAAGTGAAAATATTACAAAATATTTACTAAAAAAAATTACCTAAATATATTTATAAAAATGGGGTCTGTATGCCAGACGCGCGTTTCGTCTACAAAAGACTCATCAGTGACGCTCGAATCAAAAAGATTTAAAAGACCACAAAAAAGTACGAAGTTGAAGAGCATTGAGGACCCCAAATTCAGCAAGGTTTTGCCTAATACAGCTAAAGTTATCCAGGGATAGAAAATCCTTAGTAATTCGAAAAATCCAAAATTTTGTTAACATATCCTTGGCTATTTTCTAGAATTCGCTTCTAGTCCACATCCCCTACAGTACACTGATATACGTA
>JAASAO010002148.1:47500-65000 GCA_017311375.1 Mytilus coruscus | reverse complement strand
TTTCTGACAATAAAAGAAAATATCAAGAAATTAACACCAGTAGTGAAGAAAACAATGCAGAATTAACAGAAAATGTAAATGAAAATGACCTTGCTAGTGTGAATACGTCAGATATTGGTCCCTCAGTCATTAGTTCGGAACAGGGAACCAGTGATGATGTGAAAAAGTCAAAAGTCGTAAAAGTTGTGGCCGATATACACACAAGTAATATTATGTGTGATGATGTGGAAGTTAATGGTGAAGATGGGAATGGAGAAGACGCTGATGATGGTAATGGTAATGGAAATGATGATGATGGTAATGGAGAAATTGGTGATGACAATGAAGGTGATGGTATTGGTAATGGAGATGAAGATGATGAGGATGAATATACCGACGCTGATGAAGCCATGGAGGATGATGTTACAGAAACCGTTGATAACGCGTCCGACAATAGTGAAAAGACAAAGATCGCGACTGACAATAGTGAACAGACAAAGATCGCGACCGACAATGGTGTAAAGACAAAGATCGCGACCGAGATGACGGATAAAGACAGTGAGCAAATTTCAGATGGACAAATTGTAACTGTTAGCAATATTAGTAAATGTAATTTATTGTTAAGTACAAATGAAATTGTGAATGAAAATGTTTCATGAAACAACTGTTAATGATGAAAAAATTAGCATCATTCCCTCTCTGGAACAAAAATGCAGCCAGGGAGGAGATGATGGTGTTTGTGGTGAATTAGACGAAATAAGTATGGACACTGACCCATTGACTGAAGAAAGTGAGTGGGCTAGTGTAGAAGAAAATGCAAAATGTGTTTAAAAAATGCAAGAAGAAAGTCATTGAATGTTAAGGTTAATGTAAAGGCCGCTATGTTGGCACATCAGAAAAAAATAGAAACAAATAAAATGGATTGTAAATATTATATAATACTCAATATATTTTATATAGTAATGGCTATGTTTAATGTTATAAGTCTTAATTGTAACGGACTTTGTGACAGTAATAAAAGGAATTGTATTTTTCATTGTGTAATGACAGATTTTATGATATAATATGTTTACAAGAAACATTTTGGAATGATTTGTTTGTAGAAAGAATTAAAAGAGATAAAACTATTTGGGATGGAGATATTTTTATAGTAATAGTGGTAATAACAGGCAAGGTGTTGCTATTCTTGTTAGCAAGAAATTAAAAATATTTTTTAGAAGTGGAAAATGATAATGGAAGATTTATTCATATAAAAGGGACAATTAATGATAAATTAATTGACATTTATAATATATATGCACCAAATAATGTAAATGAAAGGTATGAGTTTTTCTTAAAGTGTAAACAAAAATTAGTAAAGGAAAATATGTATTAGTTGCTGGAGATTTTAATACTACATTATCCAGTTTAGATAAGAGTGGGAAAACCCTGCATTGTAATGATAAGGCTGTAAAATCCTTATGTAATTTTATGCAAGAAAAAGGTTTATATGATATATGGAGAAATAGAAATGTTAATACAAAAGTTTTTTCTAGAAAACAGGTTGTACAAGGGTTTTTAACCCAAAGCAGAATAGACTATTTTCTAGTTTCATTAGATTTAAAATCATGTATTAAGAATATTCATTATAAGGATACTAGTTTTAGTGATCATAGTATTGTCAGCATGAAGGTAGATTTTGTAATGTAGAAAGAGGTCCAGGTGTGTGGATTTTAATAATTCATTTTACAAGATGAATTATTTACTGATAAAATGAAGAGACTATTTGCAGAGGAAATTGGGTCAGATTTTTATGTGTCAAACCTTTAATTTGGTGGGATAATTTAAAATTTACAATTAAAAGATTAAGCCAAATTTATGGCAAAGAAAAGCAAAAGATTTAAACAGGGAATATTATAAATTGCAGAACAAAATTCAAGAATTATCAGTAAAATCTGCAAATGGTATTCAGATAAACAGTGAACATTTTTTAGAATTGAAAACACAATTAGAAGATATTGAAACATACAAATGTAAAGGTGCAATTTTGAGATCTAAGTCACAGTGGGCTCTAGAAAGTGATAGAAATACTGCATATTTTTTGAAATTAGAAAAGTATCGACAGAATAAGAATGTGATAAGTGAAATAAAAGATTGTGATGGGAAAATTGTTACAGAAACAAATGATTTACTTGATGTTATACATGATTATTATAAACATTTGTTTTCTTGTGTTAGCATTGATATGCATTCAGTTGATGAATTATTGAATAATGTTAATGTAAAATTGATGATGAAGATGTAGAAATGTGTGATAATGAAATTAATATTGAGGAAATTGAAAATCTTTAAAAGGTATGAAAAAGGAAAACACCTGGACCAGATGGTATAACTGCAGAATTTTATTTGTTTTTTCAATGAATTAAAGCATGTATTACTCTATATTTATCAAAGTATTGAGGAAAATGAAGAATTATCTAGATCTATGAGATATGGGAATATAAATATAATTTTTAAAACAAAGGTGATCAATCAGATTTGAAAATTTTAGGCCAATTAGCTTGTTGAATGTTGATTACAAAATACTTGCCAGAGTTATGGCAAATAGGTTTAAGTATGTACTTCCAAAATTATTTCACCAAATCAAAGCTGTTGTATCTTAGGAAAAGATATATCTGATACAGTTGCTAGTGTTAGGATTTTATGGATTTAGTAGAAATGGATGATATAGAATGTTATTTATTAAAATTAGATCAAGAAAAGCATTTGACAGAGCTGGACACGAGTATCTTTTGCAGTTTTAGACAAATTTGGATTTGGTAATAAATTCAAAACTGGATAAAAATATTTTACACCAACATTTTTAGTTCAGTTAAATGTAATGGATTTTGACTCCATACTTTAGATTGAAAACTCTGTCAAACAGGGTGTCCTATTTCGGCTCTGTTATATGTTTTGTTAGCAGAACCATTGAGTATTGCTATTAAGAAAAATTGTGAGATAAGAGGTGTTGTAATACCAAATACAAATGTTGAAGAAAAAGTTTTTGTACATGCTGACGATACAACTTTGACCTTAGTGGACAAAAATTCAGTTAGTGAAACATTTCGGGTATTAGAATTGTACGAAAAGCATCGGGGGCAAAATTGAATAAAGAAAAATCAGAAGTTTTAGCACTAGGAAAAGGAAAAATTTGTTCAAATGATTTAAAAATTTGGAAAATAAAAGAATGTGATGAAGTCTTACAGTTATTAGGAATATGGGTTGGAAAAAATAAAACACTATGTGAAAATTTGAATTGGGAAGGCAAAGTACAATCAATTACAAAATTCTGAATTTTTGGAAAATGAGGCATTTAACTATTCATGGAAGAGTAAGTGTTATTAGTGCCTTACTTATGAGTAAACTGTGGTATACATTAATGGTTGTAAATATACCTGAAAAGTATTGCATACTTATAAAAAGAAATGTTTAGAATTTTATGGAATAATAAACCTCCTCTTGTAGCATATGAGGTTATAATTAATAAAGTAGTTGACGGAGGATTGAATTTTCCTGATATTATGCAGAAAATGTATGCTTTTAGATTAAAATATTTAAGTAGACTGTTTGATGAAAATTATTGTGCTATATGGAAACAAACTTGTCTTTATTTCTTTTCTAAGTTTGAAAATATGAATCTTGGAATTGAACTTTTATTCTGTGATCTCCGAAATAGAAAAATAGATGCATTACCAGAGTTTTATCAAAGTCTGATTTTGTCATGGCAAAGTATTTGTGAAAATGTAGATATTGAAGTTAATTCAGAAAATGTTTTGATATTCCGCTATTTCTAAATCCAAATATTACAAATGGTAATAAAATGTTATATCTTAAGACATTTATTGAAGCAGGTGTATGTAAAATTAAAGATATCGCATATGAATGTAAACCAGGTTTCTTGAAAGAAAGTTATATTCAAGAGATTGTATTAGAAAAATTTCCGGAAGTTTCGGAATATAAAATGTTACATGCAGTTAGAAATGTGTTAGAAACAATACCTGATGAGTATAAAGTGTTAGTTGAAGCAAATGTGCATGTTAGTAAAACTCCTGTGTTAAATCCTATGATTAAAGATGGCGTCCAAATTTGTTCACTTCCATCCACGACGAGTTTTTATTATCAAATGCTTGTATCAAAGCTTTTTAGAGAACCTAAATCTGTATCACGATGGCGTTTGATGTACGCAGATTTTGACCTGAGAAAGGTCCAGAAAATCATGAATTTTCCTTTTTTACAAAGCGATTGTCGCGAGATAGCATTTAAATTTTTTCACCGTATTATATTTACAAAAGAAAGGCTATTTAAATGCCGTATTACAAAGGACTCACTATGTCCTATTTGCTCAACTCTACCTGAGAGTTTAAATCACCTGATTTTAGAGTGTACGATGTTAACTCGCTTCAATGATTTTGTAAAGAATTTTTTACACAATATTTTGTATAAGAGTTCAGACAGTTATATAAATGACCTTAGTTTTGAGTTCATGTGTATTTTTGGTTTGACCAAACAGAATAAATATATTAATTACTATTTTGTAAATAGTGTATTAGCAATAAGAAGATTTTGTATTGTAAAAAGACGAAATATTGCAATGTTAGAAAATAAGATTATAGACATAGAACAATACTTTAAATCTACTCTAATTAAAAATGTGAACTATGCTTATAAACATTATAAACGCAACAATGCGTTACAATTATTTGAAAAGTATTATAGTGAAAATAATCCAGTATTAATTATTAGAGACAATCAAATTCAAATTGATTTCTAATGTGATCATAATCATGTGTTATTTATTGTGAATCTATTACATATGATTGAAGTTGTAATCTTACATGCTTATATTGTGATAATGTGAATATTCAGGAGTATAGCCTGATTATTCTTTTTATATGTATTATTTGAATAAAATTTTATCAAGAGAAAAAAAAGATGGACTGCTAATCCATTGGGGTCTCCCCGCGTGGGTTCGAATCCCATCCTCGTCGTTCTTATTTTTACACTCACAGGCTGACATTTCCCAATGATAAGAACAAAATGTATGACCAGTGAAATGGTACAGCATTCGACTGCCGATCGAGAGGTCCCGGTTTGAACCCGGGTGCCCTGATTTACTACTCGATCATTGTATAATTAAGCCGAATCGCTCTTATCCTCGTCGTTCTTATTTTACACTCTTACAGGCTAACATTTGTCAATGAATACAAGGTAAGGTTTCTGTCATCTTTGGTAAATCGCATCTCCGTACAAAATAACTTCGTTGGCACTGTCATGGCCAAACTTGATCGATTGATCAAACGAAAACACGCGTACGTACTTTGAATATATAGAAATGTCCAAGGATACTCGATTATTTACATCTTTCCGACAATTTTATGTTTAAAACTTCAATACAGCTATCTTTTCAAAGTTGCATCTCCAAGGATATATTTATAGACCACGATAAATGACAGCCGTCGCATTGGCATTCAGTTCAATTTTGGAAAATGTGGACGACGGGCGTTTTTCTAACCTCAAAGATGCATTATTTGACATGGTTGCGAGGAATGAAGTGAAAAAGATATCGCACATTTAGAAATAAAAACTTTCATGGCTATGCTAGATGATAACTTTTATTATCTTTTCATCGTGCATAAAGAAACGTTTTCTTATGACAAAAAGTAAAATGTGGTGAAAATGTGTTAAAGCTACAGACTAAGCGATTTCCGTGACTTAGTCACAGGAAAGTTAATCATATTTAAGAATCGCTTCTTCAAGACGAGGTGGCCGAGTGGTTAAGGCGATGGACTGCTAATCCATTGGGGTCTCCCGCGTGGGTTCGAATCCCATCCTCGTCGTTCTTATTTTTACACTCACAGGCTGACATTTCCCAATGATAAGAACAAAATGTATGACCAGTAAAATGGTACAGCATTCGACTGCCGATCGAGAGGTCCCCGGTTTGAACCCGGTGCCCCTGATTTACTACTCGATCATTGTATAATTAAGCCGAATCGCTCTTATCCTCGTCGTTCTTATTTTTACACTCTTACAGGCTAACATTTGTCAATGAATACAAGGTAAGGTTTCTGTCATCTTTGGTAAATCGCATCTCCGTACAAAATAACTTCGTTGGCACTGTCATGGCCAAACTTGATCGATTGATCAAACGAAAACACGCGTACGTACTTTGAATATATAGAAATGTCCAAGGATACTCGATTATTTACATCTTTCCGACAATTTTATGTTTAAAACTTCAATACAGCTATCTTTTCAAAGTTGCATCTCCAAGGATATATTTATAGACCACGATAAATGACAGCCGTCGCATTGGCATTCAGTTCAATTTTGGAAAATGTGGACGACGGGCGTTTTTCTAACCTCAAAGATGCATTATTTGACATGGTTGCGAGGAATGAAGTGAAAAAGATATCGCACATTTAGAAATAAAAACTTTCATGGCTATGCTAGATGATAACTTTTATTATCTTTTCATCGTGCATAAAGAAACGTTTTCTTATGACAAAAGTAAAATGTGGTGAAAATGTGTTAAAGCTACAGACCAAGCGATTTCCGTGACTTAGTCACAGGAAAGTTAATCATATTTAAGAATCGCTTCTTCAAGACGAGGTGGCTGAGTGGTTAAGGCGATGGACTGCTAATCCATTGGGGTCTCCCGCGTGGGTTCGATTCCCATCCTCGTCGTTCTTATTTTTACACTCACAGGCTGACATTTCCCAATGATAAGAACAAAATGTATGACCAGTGAAATGGTACAGCATTCGACTGCCGATCGAGAGGTCCCCGGTTTGAACCCGGTGCCCTGATTTACTACTCATTGTATAATTAAGCCGAATCGCTCTTATCCTCGTCGTTCTTATTTTTACACTCTTACAGGCTAACATTTGTCAATGAATACAAGGTAAGGTTTCTGTCATCTTTGGTAAATCGCATCTCCGTACAAAATAACTTCGTTGGCACTGTCATGGCCAAACTTGATCGATTGATCAAACGAAAACACGCGTACGTACTTTGAATATATAGAAATGTCCAAGGATACTCGATTATTTACATCTTTCCGACAATTTTATGTTTAAAACTTCAATACAGCTATCTTTTCAAAGTTGCATCTCCAAGGATATATTTATAGACCACGATAAATGACAGCCGTCGCATTGGCATTCAGTTCAATTTTGGAAAAATGTGGACGACGGGCGTTTTCTAACCTCAAAGATGCATTATTTGACATGGTTGCGAGGAATGAAGTGAAAAAGATATCGCACATTTAGAAATAAAAACTTTCATGGCTATGCTAGATGATAACTTTTATTATCTTTTCATCGTGCATAAAGAAACGTTTTCTTATGACAAAAGTAAAATGTGGTGAAAATGTGTTAAAGCTACAGACCAAGCGATTTCCGTGACTTAGTCACAGCTGAGACTACTATAACACAGAGATTGGTCACTTCCCGTACTGACCAGTCAAATAGTAATTAATTCTAAGTCGTCGATCACGTGACTCGGCACGTGACCCGAAGTGTTTGACAAGAAGGACACGATCCGCCATCTTTGACAGTGGAAGAGGATTTAATAATTAGCAAATGTGGATGTATAAAGAGTTTTATGTTTCGGTAAGTGTGAATTAAAGATTTGAAATGATCATACATGTTTGTTTATAAGCACTTTAAATAAAATAAGTGCAGTTATGGACTTGAATTTACTGTCCAAACCGGAAGGTAACCTCGAGTTTTACCAGTCCGTGGATCGGGTCAATGAGCAACTCACCCATAACTTACATTCAGATGAACAATCTGTTTTCCGGATATTTCATTTGCAAGCCTTAATAATAAACCTGTGTAATGATGTAAAATTTGTAATTATATGAAATATCATTTTTTCTGTATCAGTGTTACAATTCCGATGCAGAACTGAGAATCACACGTGACAAGGTGCATACACACAACATGAGGTCTGATACTGAGTGATAGGTCAATTTGTATTGTTAATTTAAGAAATTCAGACTTATATTTTGTTCCGTTGATAATATATATATGCAGTCTATACATGTGAGAATAATAAATGTATGCAATGAAAGTTTGTAGCCATGTCTACATAAAGAGTTATAGACATATATATTTTTTTTAAATACTAGACCCAAACATGATATTCTAGGTACATGCACCTTGGTCTGCTTTCTTTATCAGTTGAAATGTTTTGATAAATACTGACATGATTGTTCAATTACTGCTGAGCCTTATCTCAGATTACTGTCTTAACAAATACTGATTTGCCTATGCTATAAACTTGATAAAAGTTATTTTTTATTCATAATATATTCTTTATTGTAGGATTAAGAATGCCTCCCAGAAAGAAATCACGCATTGGAAGAATGGCGAAGTACCATTATAATAAAAGGAACAGAAGCATGAAATTTGATATAATAAAGGAATAGCCACTTGTAGCAATACTAATAAAAATAAGGAGATTTAGATTTTAATAATGATCGCCAATCAGACAACTACTTAAGTTAAATTAAGTTCAATGATGTGGATGTAAGCTATTGAATCCACCGTACATGTAATTACCTTCAACAATGAGAAAACTTATACTGTGCTTCAAAATTCCCCGACATGAAAAATATAAAACAATTCAGTAGAGAAACGAAGAGTCTACATTAACAAAGCAATTTACAAAAATCAAATATGACCGACATCAACCAACGGCAACCACTGAAATACAGGCTCCTGACTTGAGACAGGCACATAAAAAAAACACTAGCATGGGACATTGGTGTAACGACACAACATAAGAACAAACTTTAAACAGAAAGTTGTAAAGTGTTCATTTCGGTCTAATCAGACTGACTGTACATGAAATATTCGCCATTGACAAGCAGTTGTGAATCGAAGTTGAATTTACAGAAAGGGTGACATCATCATGTGCTATCATATTTAACATTCTTGTTTAGATCTGACATTGCTACGTATTTATTTACACATTCCGCAATTTTTTGGCTTCTCAGAATTTTCACATGGAAAACTGTCAGCAGATACCCAAACGAAAAATGTTATAGGGAACCTATAAAGCATCATGCCGGCAACAAGCACATTTATATTTGCTGTGGTTAAAGCAGTTCTCAACTCTTCATCTAAGTGGCTCGATTATTTGGGTTACAAAAATATACGAAGAGCCTAGTGTTATAACTAAAACATACAATACTTTTAACAACAGACAATATTCAAATTTTCAAACCACTGGACGTTAAGCAACCAACAATCAATCAAATTTTAAAAACTCTCTGGTTCTATATTGAAACACAAAATTCCTTGTTTGGGTTTACGAAAGAGGGTCAATATTTCTGGTGTTGAAAAAATATTATCGTGATTTACACAAATGCTGTTCTATTTATGTGAACATAGAGATAATTTGTTAGATATTTTGATTATTTAGTCATGCAATTTGGAAGCTTTCTTCATTTAGAATATCTTACGATTCGTCATTAAACCTGGAGCCACACTATATATTTAATTATATATAACAACATTTATAACTCCCAGAAATACACTTCACCAAAAAGGAACTTCAATTGAGGCGTTGCTATATTTGGAAATTGGCAACTAATATTACAAATTAAATTGAGTTTTGAGATACTTAGTATAGCTTCAATCACTAGGATACAGAGAATAGTGTACGTCATAAAGATTCTGTAAAACGCAATGAACCCCATTTCGAGAAATATTTGCCACTGACGCTCTCATGTAGCTTAGAAATTGAAAACTTGACAATTCTTAACCACCAGTCTTTTCATTGATCAAATTGAAAAAGGATTTTAATTTTAATTCAAAATTGTTGCTTTGGTTCTAGACAATAACTCCTGTTTAAGCATTTCGTGGTAAATGTTGTCGTTTAACACAAGATTTGGACACAACAATGTACTATCTTGACCATCTTAATATATTGATGTTTGCTTTATGTACCCATTGAAGTTATAACCTCTTTGCTGATCTGTTACGTAAGGAAATTACTCATTTACCTTGAATGATATATTTTCTCTTCTGTGATCGCCGCTAATTACATTGTTTGCAAAAACTTAATCTAAATTGATTGAATAATTAAACCTTTAATTATCATGTATACTAAGAAAGGCATCCTGATTAAACTGATTCTGTAGAAAGGAATGTGATAAAAAAACTAATTATCAGACTGAAATTTAAAAAGAGGAAAAGGGGGGTTGAAACCGAAAAAAATGGTTTGAAAAATAAAATTTACGTTGGATAATCTGATGAGGGTCTGGATGGGGGTTCTTTATTTCCTATAATTTCTATGCCATTTTTCTCTATTCTTTAAATTTTATCACCTAAATATTTTCTCTTCTCTATTCTTTATTTGTCGGTCCATTTTTCTCCATTCTATACTTTTTTCCCCTTATTCTCTATTCTATAAAACCCCATCCACACCCTCCTGAATCCTACCACAAGTGCACCGACGATATTTGACAAGGTTTACTACAATAAACATGCATATTGGGCACTCAGCTTTGAAACATACCTTTACAAGTATAGAGTAAAACTTTAAAGTTTACTGCAATAAACGGAGCCTCGTGTATCTTGGGCACCCAGCTGTGAAACAAAATTCATCTCCCATGCTTTTGAGACTACCTGTCCTTACAGGTAAAATATTTGTATATTAGATACAATTAACGGACGTGTAGCAAAACAATGTAACTGTAAGATTGATAAGATTAATCACATTCACAATTTCAAGAGTGGCCGCATAATATAACAACATGAAACTATTAACAAATTATTAATGATTAAAACAAAATTTAAATATTAATAGAGATAACTACATTTAAAAGATAAAAACTATTTTCCTTTTTTGATTAATTCAATTTTGTTTTTAATTTATTTTTAAAGAAAAATAATAATATCCGATACTTTTATAGCAGTCTCAGTGATTAGGTGATGATTTATGTCGTCTGCTACGGTCGAATACGAAACTACAGTTAAATACGAAACTACGTTAAAATAACGTAGCTAACTATACCGGAGACTCAGATAATCCAATAAATCAATAGTGACCAATCTCTGTGTTATAGTAGTCTCAGGTCACAGGAAAGTTAATCATATTTAAGAATCGCTTCTTCAAGACGAGGTGGCTGAGTGGTTAAGGCGATGGACTGCTAATCCATTGGGGTCTCCCGCGTGGGTTCGAATCCCATCCTCGTCGTTCTTATTTTTACACTCACAGGCTGACATTTCCCAATGATAAGAACAAAATGTATGACCAGTGAAATGGTACAGCATTCGACTGCCGATCGAGAGGTCCCCGGTTTGAACCCGGTGCCCTGATTTACTACTCATTGTATAATTAAGCCGAATCGCTCTTATCCTCGTCGTTCTTATTTTCACACTCTTACAGGCTAACATTTGTCAATGAATACAAGGTAAGGTTTCTGTCATCTTTGGTAAATCGCATCTCCGTACAAAATAACTTCGTTGGCACTGTCATGGCCAAACTTGATCGATTGATCAAACGAAAACACGCGTACGTACTTTGAATATATAGAAATGTCCAAGGATACTCGATTATTTACATCTTTCCGACAATTTTATGTTTAAAACTTCAATACAGCTATCTTTTCAAAGTTGCATCTCCAAGGATATATTTATAGACCACGATAAATGACAGCCGTCGCATTGGCATTCAGTTCAATTTTGGAAAATGTGGACGACGGGCGTTTTCTAACCTCAAAGATGCATTATTTGACATGGTTGCGAGGAATGAAGTGAAAAAGATATCGCACATTTAGAAATAAAAACTTTCATGGCTATGCTAGATGATAACTTTATTATCTTTTCATCGTGCATAAAGAAACGTTTTCTTATGACAAAAAGTAAAAATGTGGTGAAAAATGTGTTAAAGCTACAGACTGCGATTTCCGTGACTTAGTCACAGGAAAGTTAATCATATTTAAGAATCGCTTCTTCAAGACGAGGTGGCCGAGTGGTTAAGGCGATGGACTGCTAATCCATTGGGGTCTCCCGCGTGGGTTCGAATCCCATCCTCGTCGTTCTTTCTTATTTTTACACTCACAGGCTGACATTTCCCAATGATAAGAACAAAATGTATGACCAGTGAAATGGTACAGCATTCGACTGCCGATCGAGAGGTCCCCGGTTTGAACCCGGTGCCCCTGATTTACTACTCATTGTATAATTAAGCCGAATCGCTCTTATCCTCGTCGTTCTTATTTTACACTCTTACAGGCTAACATTTGTCAATGAATACAAGGTAAGGTTTCTGTCATCTTTGGTAAATCGCATCTCCGTACAAAATAACTTCGTTGGCACTGTCATGGCCAAACTTGATCGATTGATCAAACGAAAACACGCGTACGTACTTTGAATATATAGAAATGTCCAAGGATACTGATTATTTACATCTTTCCGACAATTTTTATGTTTAAAACTTCAATACAGCTATCTTTTCAAAGTTGCATCTCCAAGGATATATTTATAGACCACGATAAATGACAGCCGTCGCATTGGCATTCAGTTCAATTTTGGAAAATGTGGACGACGGGCGTTTTTCTAACCTCAAAGATGCATTATTTGACATGGTTGCGAGGAATGAAGTGAAAAAGATATCGCACATTTAGAAATAAAAACTTTCATGGCTATGCTAGATGATAACTTTTATTATCTTTTCATCGTGCATAAAGAAACGTTTTCTTATGACAAAAAGTAAAATGTGGTGAAAATGTGTTAAAGCTACAGACCAAGCGATTTCCGTGACTTAGTCACAGGAAAGTTAATCATATTTAAGAATCGCTTCTTCAAGACGAGGTGGCTGAGTGGTTAAGGCGATGGACTGCTAATCCATTGGGGTCTCCCGCGTGGGTTCGAATCCCATCCTCGTCGTTCTTATTTTTACACTCACAGGCTGACATTTCCCAATGATAAGAACAAAATGTATGACCAGTGAAATGGTACAGCATTCGACTGCCGATCGAGAGGTCCCGGTTTGAACCCGGTGCCCTGATTTACTACTCATTGTATAATTAAGCCGAATCGCTCTTATCCTCGTCGTTCTTATTTTTACACTCTTACAGGCTAACATTTGTCAATGAATACAAGGTAAGGTTTCTGTCATCTTTGGTAAATCGCATTTCCGCACAAAATAACTTCGTTGGCACTGTCATGGCCAAACTTGATCGATTGATCAAACGAAAACACGCGTACGTACTTTGAATATATAGAAATGTCCAAGGATACACGATTATTTACTTCTTTCCGACAATTTTATGTTTAAAACTTCAATACAGCTATCTTTTCAAAGTTGCATCTCCAAGGATATATTTATAGACCACGATAAATGACAGCCGTCGCATTGGCATTCAGTTCAATTTTGGAAAATGTGGACGACGGGCGTTTTTCTAACCTCAAAGATGCATCATTTGACATGATTGCGAGGAATGAAGTGAAAAAGATATCGCACATTTAGAAATAAAAACTTTCATGGCTATGCTAGATGATAACTTTTATTATCTTTTCATCGTGCATAAAGAAACGTTTTCTTATGACAAAAAGTAAAATGTGGTGAAAATGTGTTAAAGCTACAGACCAAGCGATTTCCGTGACTTAGTCACAGGAAAGTTAATCATATTTAAGAATCGCTTCTTCAAGACGAGGTGGCTGAGTGGTTAAGGCGATGGACTGCTAATCCATTGGGGTCTCCCACGTGGGTTCGAATCCCATCCTCGTCGTTCTTTCTTATTTTTACACTCACAGGCTGACATTTCCCAATGATAAGAACAAAATGTATGACCAGTGAAATGGTACAGCATTCGACTGCCGATCGAGAGGTCCCGGTTTGAACCCGGTGCCCTGATTTACTACTCATTGTATAATTAAGCCGAATCGCTCTTATCCTCGTCGTTCTTATTTTACACTCTTACAGGCTAACATTTGTCAATGAATACAAGGTAAGGTTTCTGTCATCTTTGGTAAATCGCATCTCCGTACAAAATAACTTCGTTGGCACTGTCATGGCCAAACTTGATCGATTGATCAAACGAAAACACGCGTACGTACTTTGAATATATAGAAATGTCCAAGGATACTCGATTATTTACATCTTTCCGACAATTTTATGTTTAAAACTTCAATACAGCTATCTTTTCAAAGTTGCATCTCCAAGGATATATTTATAGACCACGATAAATGACAGCCGTCGCATTGGCATTCAGTTCAATTTTGGAAAAATGTGGACGACGGGCGTTTTCTAACCTCAAAGATGCATTATTTGACATGGTTGCGAGGAATGAAGTGAAAAAGATACTAGTATCGCACATTTAGAAATAAAAACTTTCATGGCTATGCTAGATGATAACTTTTATTATCTTTTCATCGTGCATAAAGAAACGTTTTCTTATGACAAAAAGTAAAATGTGGTGAAAATGTGTTAAAGCTACAGACCAAGCGATTTCCGTGACTTAGTCACAGGAAAGTTAATCATATTTAAGAATCGCTTCTTCAAGACGAGGTGGCTGAGTGGTTAAGGCGATGGACTGCTAATCCATTGGGGTCTCCCGCGTGGGTTCGAATCCCATCCTCGTCGTTCTTTCTTATTTTACACTCACAGGCTGACATTTCCCAATGATAAGAACAAAATGTATGACCAGTGAAATGGTACAGCATTCGACTGCCGATCGAGAGGTCCCTGGTTTGAACCCGGTGCCCTGATTTACTACTTATTGTATAATTAAGCCGAATCGCTCTTATCCTCGTCGTTCTTATTTTACACTCTTACAGGCTAACATTTGTCAATGAATACAAGGTAAGGTTTCTGTCATCTTTGGTAAATCGCATCTCCGTACAAAATAACTTCGTTGGCACTGTCATGGCCAAACTTGATCGATTGATCAAACGAAAACACGCGTACGTACTTTGAATATATAGAAATGTCCAAGGATACTGATTATTTACATCTTTCCGACAATTTTATGTTTAAAACTTCAATACAGCTATCTTTTCAAAGTTGCATCTCCAAGGATATATTTATAGACCACGATAAATGACAGCCGTCGCATTGGCATTCAGTTCAATTTTGGAAAATGTGGACGACGGGCGTTTTCTAACCTCAAAGATGCATTATTTGACATGGTTGCGAGGAATGAAGTGAAAAAGATATCGCACATTTAGAAATAAAAACTTTCATGGCTATGCTAGATGATAACTTTTATTATCTTTTCATCGTGCATAAAGAAACGTTTTCTTATGACAAAAAGTAAAATGTGGTGAAAATGTGTTAAAGCTACAGACTGAAGCGATTTCCGTGACTTAGTCACAGGAAAGTTAATCATATTTAAGAATCGCTTCTTCAAGACGAGGTGGCTGAGTGGTTAAGGCGATGGACTGCTAATCCATTGGGGTCTCCCGCGTGGGTTCGAATCCCATCCTCGTCGTTCTTTCTTATTTTACACTCACAGGCTGACATTTCCCAATGATAAGAACAAAATGTATGACCAGTGAAATGGTACAGCATTCGACTGCCGATCGAGAGGTCCCCGGTTTGAACCCGGTGCCCCTGATTTACTACTCATTGTATAATTAAGCCGAATCGCTCTTATCCTCGTCGTTCTTATTTTACACTCTTACAGGCTAACATTTGTCAATGAATACAAGCTAAGGTTTCTGTCATCTTTGGTAAATCGCATCTCCGTACAAAATAACTTCGTTGGCACTGTCATGGCCAAACTTGATCGATTGATCAAACGAAAACACGCGTACGTACTTTGAATATATAGAAATGTCCAAGGATACTCGATTATTTACATCTTTCCGACAATTTTTATGTTTAAAACTTCAATACAGCTATCTTTTCAAAGTTGCATCTCCAAGGATATATTTATAGACCACGATAAATGACAGCCGTCGCATTGGCATTCAGTTCAATTTTGGAAAAATGTGGACGACGGGCGTTTTTCTAACCTCAAAGATGCATTATTTGACATGGTTGCGAGGAATGAAGTGAAAAAAGATATCGCACATTTAGAAATAAAAAACTTTCATGGCTATGCTAGATGATAACTTTTATTATCTTTTCATCGTGCATAAAGAAACGTTTTCTTATGACAAAAAGTAAAATGTGGTGAAAATGTGTTAAAGCTACAGACCAAGCGATTTCCGTGACTTAGTCACAGGAAAGTTAATCATATTTAAGAATCGCTTCTTCAAGACGAGGTGGCCAGTGGTTAAGGCGATGGACTGCTAATCCATTGGGGTCTCCCGCGTGGGTTCGAATCCCATCCTCGTCGTTCTTATTTTTACACTCACAGGCTGACATTTCCCAATGATAAGAACAAAATGACCAGTGAAATGGTACAGCATTCGACTGCCGATCGAGAGGTCCCCGGTTTGAACCCGGTGCCCCTGATTCATTGTATAATTAAGCCGAATCGCTCTTATCCTCGTCGTTCTTATTTTACACTCTTACAGGCTAACATTTGTCAATGAATACAAGCTAAGGTTTCTGTCATCTTTGGTAAATCGCATCTCCGTACAAAATAACTTCGTTGGCACTGTCATGGCCAAACTTGATCGATTGATCAAACGAAAACACGCGTACGTACTTTGAATATATAGAAATGTCCAAGGATACTCGATTATTTACATCTTTCCGACAATTTTTATGTTTAAAACTTCAATACAGCTATCTTTTCAAAGTTGCATCTCCAAGGATATATTTATAGACCACGATAAATGACAGCCGTCGCATTGGCATTCAGTTCAATTTTGGAAAATGTGGACGACGGGCGTTTTCTAACCTCAAAGATGCATTATTTGACATGGTTGCGAGGAATGAAGTGAAAAAGATATCGCACATTTAGAAATAAAAACTTTCATGGCTATGCTAGATGATAACTTTTATTATCTTTTCATCGTGCATAAAGAAACGTTTTCTTATGACAAAAAGTAAAATGTGGTGAAAATGTGTTAAAGCTACAGACCAAGCGATTTCCGTGACTTAGTCACAGGAAAGTTAATCATATTTAAGAATCGCTTCTTCAAGACGAGGTGGCTGAGTGGTTAAGGCGATGGACTGCTAATCCATTGGGGTCTCCCGCGTGGGTTCGAATCCCATCCTCGTCGTTCTTTCTTATTTTTACACTCACAGGCTGACATTTCCCAATGATAAGAACAAAATGTATGACCAGTGAAATGGTACAGCATTCGACTGCCGATCGAGAGGTCCCCGGTTTGAACCCGGTGCCCCTGATTTACTACTCATTGTATAATTAAGCCGAATCGCTCTTATCCTCGTCGTTCTTATTTTTACACTCTTACAGGCTAACATTTGTCAATGAATACAAGGTAAGGTTTCTGTCATCTTTGGTAAATCGCATCTCCGTACAAAATAACTTCGTTGGCACTGTCATGGCCAAACTTGATCGATTGATCAAACGAAAACACGCGTACGTACTTTGAATATATAGAAATGTCCAAGGATACTG
>JAASAO010002148.1:0-32500 GCA_017311375.1 Mytilus coruscus | reverse complement strand
AACATTTGTCAATGAATACAAGGTAAGGTTTCTGTCATCTTTGGTAAATCGCATCTCCGTACAAAATAACTTCGTTGGCACTGTCATGGCCAAACTTGATCGATTGATCAAACGAAAACACGCGTACGTACTTTGAATATATAGAAATGTCCAAGGATACTCGATTATTTACATCTTTCCGACAATTTTTATGTTTAAAACTTCAATACAGCTATCTTTTCAAAGTTGCATCTCCAAGGATATATTTATAGACCACGATAAATGACAGCCGTCGCATTGGCATTCAGTTCAATTTTGGAAAAATGTGGACGACGGGCGTTTTCTAACCTCAAAGATGCATCATTTGACATGGTTGCGTGGAATGAAGTGAAAAAGATATCGCACATTTAGAAATAAAAACTTTCGTGGCTATGCTAGATGATAACTTTTATTATCTTTTCATCGTGCATAAAGAAACGTTTTCTTATGACAAAAAGTAAATATGTGGTGAAAATGTGTTAAAGCTAAGACTAAGCGATTTCCGTGACTTAGTCACAGGAAAGTTAATCATATTTAAGAATCGCTTCTTCAAGACGAGTAGGCCGAGTGGTTAAGGCGATGGACTGCTAAAAGTGGTAGAGCGTTCGCTTTGCTGGTTGGTCGAGTGGACCTTTACTTGAATGGATGTTGTTTTGTGTTAAGTGAAAATATTACTCTAGTATAAGTAATTGCTCGGATATCCAAGCTGAAATATGGAATATAAACATTCTAACTTGTTTTAGAAGTAAGTTCTTTTCATTTATATTGGAAAAAAATCGTCGTTTGTAACTGTTTGAAATATTGTAAATATTGTCGGATTGTAAGAGGCTACCCGAGGGTGAATTATAATACTGTTTTGACAATAATCATAATGGAGAGACTTCCATCTTTATTGATGAGTACGATAGAAAACACATGTGAACAATTTCGGAATATTGCATTCACTGTGCATGGTGAAAATGACAGGGCCCGTATATCTTTAGTATTTACGAATCAAGATAGTAGTAAAAGTAAACGAAAGTCGAACTCTACAGTCAATCGTGACAAAAACGAATGAGAGAATATAACAATAATATTGAAAAATTTGAAAATGTTGAAAATCATACTGATGTGATATATTCAGATCGTTCATCTGAAAATAATCAAATACCGAGTGAAAAGGTATCGACAAATACCTCAGATAAAATGGACTTTGAAGATAACCCGCCTGAGGCCTCCGCTAAAGGTAACATTGAAATTGTAAATAGTCCAAATATAGATATGTGTTCAATCGATACAGGTAATGAATTGTCTTTGTCATCAAATTGTGTAACCAGTAAAATTGTAAACAATGTAAATAAAAGTAAACATGGATTATCTGTCGAGAGAATTGAAAAGAATATATGTACCGTAGAAAAGAAAATTTAGTATCAAAATGTAGAATTAGTCAAACGAATAATAGTATTAATAGTGTATCCACTACGTCAACAAGTGTACAATCATGTGATAAATTGAAAGAACATAATAATACCGTAGAAGAAAGTTAATTAATTAGTAAAATTGTTTTGAAACAAAACCGATGTGGTTTAGACATATTGATTGGAAAAACACAAAAAGAACGTCTGATATTGTTTTATATGTTGAAGTTCTCCTTCTAGGGGAACGATATTGCTTTAAATTTAACAAAGTACTAACTGAGGATTTTCAAGATGTACGAACAACAAAACTAATGACTGATGCAGTGAGTCAAGGAATACTGAAGATGGAAAAAGTTGTGAAAATAAAAAAAATTGTAACATTTTTATTAGTATTTTGTATTTTGTATTTGTAGTGAGAAAGTGTGAATGTTTCTGTGAGAAAATGTGGATAAAAGGTTTTTGCTGAATAATGATAATTATTTTGTGATGTTGTTTGCTTGTCTTATTATCGCTGATAATTGACTTGATACTTAATAATTTTGATTTTATTTGCGTGGTGGAATGGAGACCAGCCCTGTGCGTACTATTATTTCGATTGTATCAATTTTCGTCATATGTCGGACAATAAGACTGTACAAATGTAACAGCCACTATGTTCCGGCAGTTACTTTGTTCCGGCGGAACTTTTCAACTAGTTATTTCGTTCCGACGGAACTTTTCAACTAGTTGTTTTATTCCGAGTGCAGTTGAAAAGTTCCGGAAAAAAGTAGCTAGTTGAAAAGTTCCGGAACAATGTAGCTAGTTGAATAGTTCTGGCGGAACAGAACAACTAGTTACATCGTTCCGGAACAAATCAGCTAGTCAATTTATTCCAGCATATCATAATAACTTTTCACTACACTCGGTATAAACCAACTAGTTGGAAAGTTCCACCGTCACGGTAACAAACAAATTGTTGGACAATATGTACTTCATAGTTATGTATATCAAATGAAAACTAAAATGTGTTACTGAAAAGTGAACGTGTGCCATGCACTTTGCTTTAATAACACATTGTATTAAAGATATTGAATAAATGCAAGGGAAATATCAATTTAATATCAGATTCAACACTAGTAAACAAGTCAAATCATTTTCAGAAATATTCATACATGCTGTTCTTTCTAACATTTCTTTTTCTTTTTGGTCTAGATGGACCAGGTTGCGACTCCAGCAAAAATTGCGCAACTTCGTTCAATTCTATATCTGTTTGACTTTCATCATCTTCTTGGAATTGAAACGTGTCCTGAGTTTTGAATACACTCTCTTCCTCATCTTCGTCATGTGCATCCACATGATCATCATCATCCTCAACATCATCCTTATCGTCATCATCGTCGTCGTCGTCATCATCATCATCATCATCATCATCATCATCATCATCATCATCATCATCATCGTCGTCGTCGTCGTCGTCGTCGTCTTCGTCGTCGTCGTCGTCGTCGTCAACGTTTTCATCATCGTCATCAACGTTTGCAACAGAATCAACGTCAGTATCGCAATTCTCATTGTCGTCGTCCTTTTCGTTGTCTCTTTCGTGCGCGATTTCCTCACATTCGCTACATGTACTAATATCTTCATCGTACCACTTTTTTTAGATTTCTCTGATTGTATGGTCCAATCGTAACACCCTTTTCGTCATCGAACATAGAATAGTTACCTTTACCATTGTACTTGGTAACCTCGTATGGTCCTTTATATCTCAGTTGTTGTACGGTAGCCGTACCTGCCTTTCTCCTAAAGTTTTTTAATAACACTTTGTCCCCTACAAGGTACAGTTCATTCTCAACTTTGTGTCTTACGTCATAACTTTCCTTTTGCTTTTGTTGAGCCTTTTTTACGTTCTTTACCACATCTTTGCTTATTTTGTCCTTAATTTTAATCATCTGATTAACTGCGCCTTCTATGTCTTGTTCATCGTGATTAGAATGTGTGTTTTTAAATTCAGATTCATTTGGTAAGACTGGTTGTCTCATGAACATGACATAGAAGGGTGAGTATTGGGTAGAGTGGTGCTTCGAAGTTCTGTAATGAAAAGGGCCTCCTCTAAATACAAATCCCAATCTTCTCCATTTTTATCAATCATTTTATTCAGCATGTTTTTCAAAGTTTGATTGAACCGCTCAACCATTCCATTTGACTGTGGATGGTAGGGAGAAGTCGTAACATGCTTAATACCGTAACTTTGAGTAAAGTTCTTTGTTATTTTACTATTAAATTCTCCACCTTGGTCGGAGACGATCTCTTCCATAACTCCAAATCTGCATATGGTAGAATGAAGTTTACTGGCAACCTCACTTGCTGTTTTTGACTTCAATGGAAAGGCTTCAGGCCACTTACTGAAGTAATCCATCACTGTAAAACGTAACTGCAAATGAGAATTGAAGAACTAATTTATTTGCATACAGAAATAAGTTTAAATTTAGATTTTTTTAAATTGCAAAAAAAGATACAATAAATAATTCAACATGAAGGGTTCCTGTCGACCTACCTCCTATAATCCTAGGTCAGACAGGCGCGCCACCTAAACCGCAAAATTTAGGTAACATTAATCGGAGTCTATTTGATGTGTGGGGAGCCTTTTTTTCCAGGGCATATTTTCATTTTCAGCCTAAAACAGTGAAATCGATACCAAATTTTAAAAACAGCTTCTAAAGGTGGCTGGGGGTGTGGGTATTATAACGTTTAGAAGCTACCTACAGAAATTGATGATTTTTATATATTCCATACTTTAAAGTAAGTCTAACAAATAGATTTGGAAAAAATGGGGGCACATTCGTGGTCGGGACTTAAAAAACAGAATAAATAACATAGGTCACCGATATTTCACTTTCAATGCAAAAAAGTGCCATTTTCCAATTAAAAATAATAAAAGTCCTCTAGAGCTAAAAAAAAAAGGTTTTTTAATATTGAAATTTATGATATATCATAAAGAAACAACATGTTGGCAATAAATATCATTTTTAACTAAAATAAATATGTTTTAATTTAGGGTGAAAATGTAATTGCTGTTGAATCCCCTTGCCAAATGGCCCATCCATAATTTATAGGAATCTTGAAATTGCATAGTCACATTATCATTTAACGTTTATCATAATGATTAAAAACTAAATCATACAATAAACATTTACATTTAAAATGTAGGTCAACGTGACCCTATTAAAATTAATTTTTACCCAAGACCTGTGCACTGACCAAAAACAATGCTACATCCGATAAATGGTCTAAAAGCAAAATTTGACCGGAATCATTGTTGTGTAAAATGTAGATCCAAGTGACCTAATGATCAGTGAACCCTTCAAGTTTCAAGTTTCAAGTCCCTGTAGTATTTCGAAAGACCTATCCCCTAAACATGTAGCAATGCTATACCATGTCGGGTATCTAATTAAGAAACAGACCTAAACGCAACATTTAACCGGAGTCAATCATGCGGGAAATGTAGGTCAAAGTGACCTAATGATTAGTGAACCCTGTAGTATTTCCAAAGACCCATCTACTGAACATGTATCAATGCTATAACATGTCGGGTATCTGAGAAACAGACCTAAAAGCAGAACTTAAGAAACAAACGGACGTACAGACGGACATATGGACAGACAGACGGACAAGGGTAAAACTATATGCCCCTTTCATATGCTTGATTGGGACATAAAAATAAAAATACATACCAGTATCCCCTTTTACAAATTGGCTTCTTTTTATCTGCTTTCATAAATGGTCCTATAAGATCTATTCCAATCTTTCCCCATACTCTTGGTGGGAACGAAACTGGAACCATCTCTTGGACATGTGATTTTGTTTTTTTTTTGTTCTGAGACTGACATTCTGGGCAGTGTTTTATGAATTTTGCAACATCTTGCTTCATTCCTTTCCAATAAAATCTGAAAAAATAATAAACATTTTTTATATATCTCCATTTAAAGTAAAGATATCCTCATTATTGTCATAAATAACATGCACTGTTAAATGAATATTATTAAAGAAATACCATTATTTAAAAAAAATAAGTAGATTAAAACAAATGTATTATAAACTGCAACACAAATTACCCCTCCACGGGCTGAACATGGGGAGGGTTAATTTATATACTACGTTGTGGATCTGCGGCACTACGTCCTGATCAGGAATTTGCAAATATAGCCGGGATTTCTTATGTACATTTTCCAATTTCTGGAGATTCAATTTCATATTTTACCATTGTTGAGGTCTATACTTAACACCATATTTCAGGCAATTCGATTTGAAGTACCATAGACTCTAAAATGCAGTGCTATCATTTTGCTTGTTTTTGGAGTTTTGGGTCCATTTTCTATCCCCAATCCTCTTTTCGTTAATTTTGAGTTTGAAATTTCATATGGCCATAGGCCGTTCGCCACACACTAATGAAAACGATCAGCGAGATATTTCTTGTGACTTTCCATGTAGCGTGTTCAAAAACACTGGCAATAATTTTCATCACTTTTGTTAGAAATTATCCATTTGTACTGCAAACGTTTTTTAAACGTTTAATACATGAATGTAAGAAAATGCTTATGTCATTATGTTATTATTATCGTATGGATTAAAATAATCTTACCTTGAATTGCATTTTTCATAAGTCTTATCCCTGCCAAGGTGTCCTGTGTGCATTAGCTTGATTACACTCTTTCTTCTTTCTCTGGTGATGACAGTTCTCACTGTCTCTTGACCCTCCTGGTTGTTGATATACATCAAACTTTTGTTTCTGTCAACTTGAAATAACTTCGACCGTTTCCGTATTCTTCTCTTCTCACTTTCTGTTGCAGCTTCGTCATATTTTTCTCCGACAAGTACAGAACGAGCTTCTCGTAATCTGAAACTTCCATTTCTGTGATTTTACTGACTATAACACTCATCTTATATATACATTTGTTGGTTCTGAAATGTACTCACGTGTGCTGAACCATGAAACCTGCATTCCAGTGAAATGTCAGTTTAAATACCAATCATGCATTTTGAACCGTTATCATGTTTATATTATAACTAACAGTATTTAGCATCTAACTTTTTTATTGTAATAATATGAAAAAATCATATAAAAAATATTTATTCACTTTCATTTTTAATGTTCTAACATTGTTCAAGGTTTTTTTTCAAAATTGTGGGGAACTTTCGGACTAGTTGAAAAATTCCGTTATAAATTACTATCTAAAAATGAGATTCTGACTAAACATTATTATAAAACATAAGTTATGAAAATCAGGTCATGGTAATTTAGTTTTGTTATTGCTTGGAACAACAACTATATAAACGGAACTGTGTTACTAGTTGATAAGTTCCTTTTGAACTTTTAAGCTAGTTTGCTATTTCCAGTTTGGGATAATTCGCCGATGAATGAGGAACTATGTAGCTATTTGATAAGTTCCGTTTGGCATTTGTGGCTAGTGTCTTGTAGTCTCTTGGTTCCGTTTTTTAAAAGTTCAATGATGATATGTTCTTCCCTTTTTTAGTCAATTCTCTGAATGTAGCTGTCTGACTAGTTGATAATTTCCGTTGGTAATTTTGACTTGTTTGTTAGTTCCGTTATAGACTTATTTGACAAAGAGGAACTTTGTGACTAGTTGATAAGTTCCGTTTGACTTTTGTGGCTAGTATCTTTGTTCCCCTTTGAAAAGGTTCAAAGATAATATGTTGCGCATTTACTTTGCATCAATTCTCCAAATGGAACTTTGTGACTAGTTGATAAGTTCCGTTGGAACTTTTGGGCTAGTTTGTTAGTTCCGGTTTTGAGTAATTTGGCAAAAAAGAACTTTCTAACTAGTTGATATGTTCCGTTGGAACTTTTCAACTAGTCACTTTGTTCCGGTGGAACTTTTAAACCAGAGGAGGAACAAAGTAACTAGTTAATAAGTTCCTCCGGAACTTTTCGGCTAGTTAGTTCTTTCCGCCCGGAACTTTCCAACGTCGGAACAAAACAGCATTAACACAAACACTTAACTCTGATTTTTCATTGCATTCTGTGTAAGCTTTTTATAATTTTGAATGTATGAGCTGAATGGTTGATTAGAATGACATTGAATATAAGTATAGGGATATGATGTTTTTCTGTAGAAAATGATATAAATATAAATATGAGTATACAAAAGTTGATAATCAGACAATCACGTTCGTGACAAATATTTCACGCAATATAGCTAATGTTTCAAATATGATTCATTTCAGAGAAAGGACAATAACTAATGACAATGTTTTCATTTCTGTGTAATTGAAACTGTGATATGTATATACAAATTATGAATATAATAAAGATAAAAAAAAAAAAGCGATGGACTGCTAATCCATTGGGGTCTCCCCGCGTGGGTTCGAATCCCATCCTCGTCGTTCTTATTTTTACACTCACAGACTGACATTTCCCAATGATAAGAACAAAATGTATGACCAGTGAAATGGTACAGCATTCGACTGCCGATCGAGAGGTCCCCGGTTTGAACCCGGGTGCCCCTGATTTACTACTCGTCATATATTTAAGCCGAATCGCTCTTATCCTCGTTATTTTTACACTCTGACAGGCTAACATTTGTCAATGAATACAAGCTAAGGTTTCTGTCATCTTTGGAAAATCGCATCTCCGTACAAAATAACTTCGTTGGCACTGTCATGGCCAAACTTGATCGATTGATCAAACGAAAACACGCGTACGTACTTTGAATATATAGAAATGTCCAAGGATACTCGATTATTTACATCTTTCCGACAATTTTATGTTTAAAACTTCAATACAGCTATCTTTTAAAGTTGCATCTCCAAGGATATATTTATAGACCACGATAAATGACAGCCGTCGCATTGGCATTCAGTTCAATTCTGGAAAATGTGGACGACGGGCATTTTCTAACCTCAAAGATGCATCATTTGACATGGTTGCGAGGAATGAAGTGAAATAAGATATCGCACATGTAGAAATAAAACCTTTCATGGCTATGCTAGATGATAACTTTTATTATCTTTTCATCGTGCATAAAATAAACGTTTTCTTATGATAAAAAGTAAATATGTGGTGAAAATGTGTTAAAGCTAAGACCAAGCGATTTCCGTGACTTAGTCACAGGAAAGTTAATCATATTTAAGAATCGTTTCTTCAAGACGAGGTGGCCGAGTGGTTAAGGCGATGGACTGCTAATCCATTGGGGTGGACTTCCGGTTTAGACGTATTTTTCAAAGCTGAGTTTCAATCGTAATTTTTCTCGTCTAAAGACGAGCCATCCATGACTTGAGGTGTAAGTGATTATTCCCAGTGACATTACATTTGCTATTCGTGAATTATTTTCTTTATTTCTGACATTTTAAAGTGTTTTCGTAATCTCCTTCACAATGCCTGGTGAAAGGGGCGAATAGAACTGTGAAGGAACAGACTGTCCTTGTTGATGTTGGAGACAATAAAAATGTTTCGGCCTTGTCGGTTATAAATAGTGTAGAAGCAGAAGTTGGTGAAGGTGTAGTGGAGGCTTGTGTACCTAAAAGCGGAAACGTGTATGAAATAACACTTAAAGAATTAGAAGCTGTTGATTTGTTATGCGACACGAGGTTCAAAGTTAACAATATGAAATTTAAGCCAAACGCTGTATTTTCAAAGCGAAAAATGGTGAGCTTCCTTAATGTGTCATATTATGTGACGGATGAAGAAATTATCAAAAAACTTGAAGATTTCGGTGCCGAACTAATATCGCCTATTAAACGCCGAATGCATCCTGGCACGACTATTGCAGATGGTACAAGGTATGTGGTAGTAAGGTTCCCAGAATTTCGACAAAGTCTACCGTACAGTATGAAATTTTCTACAGGTGTCAATTCGCACGAATACATAAGAGTATTACATGACAATCAGAAAAGGGTCTGCTCGAAATGCTTCGAATCCGACCATGTTTATATTAACTGCCCTGACAATATGTGTTATCGTTGCAAAGATAGTGGTCATTTGGCTCGCAATTGTCCGAAACCACGCTGTGATAAGTGTCAGCGATATCCAGCTGTATTTGTGAACCAGTATGGGGTTATGATCGTCCTGATACTGAACCCCAAAATGACTCTAATGTTGAAGACTCTAATGTCGAAAATGATAATGCAACTAATGATGAACAAATGGAAAAAGATGAAGAGGTTAAGAATGATGATCGTGATGATGTAGATGATGTAGATGATGCGCTAAATTTAGATGACCGTGATGATTAAACAGATGTAAAAGAAAATTCTGATGTTTATACTGCCCAAGATGAACTAAACCTAGATGAAAATCTTAACACTGATTCCAGTTACAATACTCCTGACGATGATGATGAACAAACTGAAGTTATGACAGTACATGAACATTCAAAAGACAATTTAATTGATAATGAAATAAATATTTTGCATAAAAAGGGGGTCCAAAAAGTGAACGAGTCAGTTTCTCATGAGTCAAATGTTGACATGGTTGATTGTGATCATGACAAAATGTAGAGTCTTCGATTGCCAGTGAATCAGAAATGGAAATTACTGATGAAGAACTGGCTCGTAGTATGGGTAAAAAGAAGGCGTCGTTTAGTTACTAGCCCTAACCTCACCCCTGAGGACATTAAGAAGATGAAGTCTAATCCTAAGTCTAAACTCTCCCCTAATCAACCAAGTTCAAGTTCATAGGTACACACCTTTATTGTTTATTTTTCTTGTTGATGGTAAATATTGTTAGCATAAATGCTAATGGTCTCAGAGATGTTACAAAGGTTCAGAATTTTACAAAATATTGTTCAGAAAATTATTTTGATATTGTTGGTATCCAAGAAACCTTTTGGGATGATGGTATTATTCCAAATATTGAAAAATTTTGGGAAGGAAAAATATATTTTTGTAATGGTGTAAACCTGAGACAAGGTGTTGCTTTTTTAGTAAGCAAAAGAGTACAAAATCAAATGTCCGAAATTCAAAGTTTTGACGGTAGATGTATCCATATTTCCCTTAAACAGGATGATAAAACTATTGATATAATTAATTGCTATGTTCCAAACATTATGCAAGAAAAAAAATAAGTTTTTTGAGAAACTTGCTTCTAAAATGCCGAATTCAGAAAATATAATTTTACTAGGTGATATGAATACATCTCTGTCAAATCTTGATCGTTGTGGTAAAACAGTACACACTCAAGATAAAGCATACAAAGAACTCACAAACATGTGTGACATGTTTAATTTGTATGATGTATGGCGAGCGAGAAATCAGAATGCACGAACCTTCTCTTGGCGTCGTATCGTTCAAAATGTCCTAATTCAAAGTAGAATTGACCACATTTTATTCCGAAAGCATATTCACAATTCGTCAAAACGTGTATTATAAACATAATACTTTCAGTGACCACTCTTTTGTCAATATAAATATAGATTTTACTGAAATTGAGAGAGGCCCAGGGTTATGGATATTTAATGATTTGTTATTACATGACGAGGATTATGTTAAAAATTTCACGATTAATTGAAAAGAAAAAGTTGTAGACTTTTGATGATGAGCCGCTTATTTGGTATGATAATTTAAAATTTAAAATAAAACAATTATCAAAATCCTATGCGCAAAATAAATCGCGTATTGAAAAGTCAGAATATTTCAAGCTTCAAAATGAATACGAAAACTATCGTCTATGGCGGTAAATAATGTAAATTTTGATGTAAATAAGTTCGAAGAAATGAAACTAAAACTTAAAACATATGAAGATAAAATTTGTAAAGGTGCAATTTTGCGCTCAAAGGCCCAATGGGCTATAGACGGTGATAAAAGTTCTAAATATGTTTTACGACTTGAAAATATAAACAAAATAGTAACGCTATAAAAGAATTAAAACAACCGAGGGCAAAATTTTAAAACTACAGATGAAATTTTAGAAGAAGTACATAAATTTTATAGAGTTATACTCTAGTACAGTAATAAATAAAGATAAGGCAAAAGAAATTTTGGAATATATTTCTGAAAAGTTTCTGATGAAGACAGTGAAAATTTAGAAACCGATTTAACTCTACATGAAATTAAATCGTCATTATTTGGCATGTCAAAAATAAATCTCCGGGTCCTGATGGATTAACAGTTGAATTCTTTTGTAAATTTTTTCATTTGTTTGGTGAGATTTTTCTTAAAATTTTTAAAGTTATAGAAGAAGAACATATACTAACAAGATCCATGCGGCATGGTATAATAAACTTAGTTTATAAAACAAAGGGATAAAATTTATTAAAAATTTTAGACCCATATCCTTGCTTTGTGTAGACTACAAAATAATTGCTAGAATAATGTCCAATAGATTAAAATTTGTTCTGCCGAAACTAGTGTCTAGTTTTCAAACATGTTGCATATTAGGCCGTGACATTGCAGACACTACATCAAGTATAAGAGATCTAATTGAAATAATTGAAAATGATGATTTAGAAGCCTATCTTATAAAAGTTGACCAGGAAAAGCTTTTCATAAAGTTGACCATGACTATCTGTTTCTAGTTTTAGAAAAATTTGGTTTTGGTCCTAAATTTATGCAGTGGATTAAAATATTTTATAACAATGTAAACAGCAGTGTAAATATATATACAATATATGTACATTGTCGGAAAATATAAAATTTATTTGTATGAGCTTTAGAAACAGGACGAAAAGCGAGGCTTGCCGAGCTTTTCTCCTGTTTCGCAGCGAGTACAAATAAATTTTATATTTTCCGACAATGTACATATATTGTTTTTATCCTGAAATTTACTCCAAACACTTGAAGCTTTAGTTATTAAAATCTAAATCATGGTCTCTAACTTTTCAAAGAAATCGACAAAGTGTAAACGCGGACCGCGAAGAGGGCCCCAAAATGAACTGGTACGTAAAAAGAAATATCCACATGACTGCTTGCTCAACATGGAAGTGGGGAAACAGGAGACTTTATTTGTACAAGTACAAATAAAGCAAAACTTTATTTGTGTACCTGTTATTTGTACAATATAAGGCTGGTTGCAGGATAAAACGGTTTCCTTACAAAGTATGTAAAACTTAATAATTCAATAAAACAAGGGTGTCCAGTTTCTGCTCTCCTCTATGTGTTAGTGGCAGAACCATTAGGTCAAGCTATAATTAAAAATGAAAATATTCAGAGTGTTAATATCCCAAAGTCAAATGTAAATGCTAAAATATTTCAACACGCAGATGACACAAATATTTTTACTTCAAATAAAAAATCTGTAAATGAAACTTTCAAAGTTCTTAATTTGTACAGTGAGGCTTCTGGAGCTAAAATTAATAGACAAAAATCTGAAATTATGAGTTTAGGTTCTGGCAGTATTACTGATTCAGAGTTAGATAAATTACAAATACAAAAATGTGAAAATGTAACAAAAGTTTTAGGCATATATGTTGGAAAGGATAAAGAGTTATGTGAACTTCTTAACTGGAAAGATAAAATAAAAAAGATAAACACAATTTTATTCTTTTGGAATAAAAGAGATTTAACTTTACCAGGTCGAGCTACAGGTTTAACTTCCTTATAATGTCGAGGTTATATTATACTGTAACTGTATGTCCATTGCCGGAAAAAGTTAAAATGAAATCCGTCTAATTGTTATAAAGTTTCTTTGGCAAAATAAATCACATTTAGTAAAATATCAAAGTGTAGTAGGTACAAAACTTGAAGGTGGATTAAACATTCCTGATATTTTTCTAAAAATGCAAGCCTTTAGATTAAAATTTCTTAAAAATATTTGGATCCTGAATGTCAATCAATTTGGAAAGGTGCGTTTGATTACTTTATCACTAAAATCGATAATATGGATTTAAAACAAGATATTGTTTATACGCATTTAAATTCAAAACAGATCAAACACTTACCGCTTTATTATCAAGAAATGATTAACGCGTATTATAAAATAAAATCCAATTTCAACATCGATTTTCAAGTGCAAAATGTATATAATAATCCGCTGTTTTGTAATCCAAATATAACATGCAACGGTAAAATGCTTCTGTTTGAAAAATTCATTCAAACAGGCTTGATACGGATAAAAGACATTTGCTATGAATTTATGCCGGGTTTCTTCACATCGAATTCAATAGATGAAATAATAAAACAAAAATTTCCCGATGAAAAAACAGAACAAATAAAAACAGCTTTCGAAAAAATCATACGATGTATTCCTGAAGAGTGGAAAGAACTATTAAAATCCGAAAATCCTCTGAATGTTGAGATTACTCCGATTGTTAAAATTTGTTTAGATAACGACAGAGAAATTCACCTTAGAAGTGCTGTGACGAAATTATTTTACAGCCTTCTTCTGTCAAAATTTTTTGAAACGCCCTCTGCTGAAAAGCATTGGGCGGAGCAATATCCGTCTCTCAATTTCAAAAGTCTTTATTTGGTTGTCAATCAGAGTTGTTTACTTCCTGATTGTCATTGTTTAAACTATAGGATTGTCCATCGAGTTATTTTTACACTTGAAAAGTTGGTCAGAATAGGTCAGGCAGATATTGGCACATGCAAAACGTGCGGCCAGGGTATAGAAAATCTTAGTCACCTGTTTGTACATTGTCAAAAGTTCAAACCACTTCATGATTACCTGAAAGACATATTACACAACATTTTTATCAATTACCCGCCTGATATGGTTAATTCCATTGATTATGAACAGTTATTTTTACTTGGGTTTTTGAAACGTTCACAAGTTATTAATACTTACTTTTTAAATTTTTTCCTCAGTGTAGCCCGACTTTGCATATTCAAAACACGGAATTTAAAAGTTTTTCATGACAAAGACATAGATGCACTTCGTCTATTCAAGTACACAATTAAAAAATACATTGAATACGCATACATGTATTATAAAATGACACAACAAAGACAATTATTTTACAAATATTTTTTATACAATAACACTTTATTGGATATTCAAAATGACAACATAGTTTTGTTTGTCTAGACAGTTACTTCAATTTGATTGGTTGTTAGAACAAAAGATCACATTGTAAAATTATCGATCGCACTTAGGTGTGTTCGACTTTTGAAAATATTTTGGAGTTGTCTCGCTTTCAATATATAACTTGCATTGAATTTGTCCACCATCAATTCATATACACTTTTTTGAAAAATGAATCACCATAAAATAAAAGGGAACATATATGCTATATATTTTTTAACTTTTAAACGTATATCATCTAGATGTATTTTATTTTTTACTAATGTAGGAGATAACTACTAACAACTCTGTATATAGAAAAATTCTCACCAATGAGGGATGTCTCATGGTGACAGTATGTAAATATGTAATAAAAATTTTATTAATGATAAAAAAAAAACTAATCCATTGGGGTCTCCCCGCGTGGGTTCGAATCCCATCCTCGTCGTTCTTATTTTTACACTCACAGGCTGACATTTCCCAATGATAAGAAAAAAATGTATGACCAGTGAAATGGTACAACATTCGACTGCCGATCGAGAGGTCCCGGTTTGAACCCGGTACCCTGATTTACTACTCGTCATATATTTAAGCCGAATCGCTCTTATCCTCGTTCTTATTTTTACACTCTGACAGGCTAACATTTGTCAATGAATACAAGCTAAGGTTTCTGTCATCTTTGGAAAATCGCATCTCCGTACAAAATAACTTCGTTGGCACTGGCATGGCCAAACTTGATCGATTGATCAAACGAAAACACGCGTACGTACTTTGAATATATAGAAATGTCCAAGGATACTCGATTATTTACATCTTTCCGACAATTTTATGTTTAAAACTTCAATACAGCTATCTTTTCAAAGTTGCATCTCCAAGGATATATTTATAGACCACGATAAATGACAACCGTCGCATTGGCATTCAGTTCAATTTTGGAAAAATGTGGACGACGGGCGTTTTCTAACCTCAAAGATGCATCATTTGACATGGTTGCCAGGAATGAAGTGAAAAAGATATCGCACATTTAGAAATAAAACTTTCATGGCTATGCTAGATGATAACTCTTATTATCTTTTCATCGTGCATAAAGAAACGTTTTCTTATGACAAAAAGTAAATATGTGGTGAAAATGTGTTAAAGCTAAGACCAAGCGATTTCTGTGACTTAGTCACAGGAAAGTTAATCATATTTAAGAATCGCTTCTTCAAGACGAGGTGGCCGAGTGGTTAAGGCGATGGACTGCTAATCCATTGGGGTCTCCCGCGTGGGTTCGAATCCCATCCTCGTCGTTCTTATATTTACACTCACAGACTGACATTTCCCAATGATAAGAAAAAATGTATGACCAGTAAAATGGTACAGCATTCGACTGCCGATCGAGAGGTCCCCGGTTTGAACCCGGTGCCCCTGATTTACTACTCGTCATATATTTAAGCCGAATCGCTCTTATCCTCGTTATTTTTGCACTCTGACAGACTAACATTTGTCAATGAATACAAGCTAAGGTTTCTGTCATCTTTGGAAAATCGCATCTCCGTACAAAATAACTTCGTTGGCACTGTCATGGCCAAACTTGATCGATTGATCAAACGAAAACACGCGTACGTACTTTGAATATATAGAAATGTCCAAGGATACTCGATTATTTACATCTTTCCGACAATTTTATGTTTAAAACTTCAATACAGCTATCTTTTCAAAGTTGCATCTCCAAGGATATATTTATAGACCACGATAAATGACAGCCGTCGCATTGGCATTCAGTTCAATTTTGGAAAATGTGGACGACGGGCGTTTTCTAACCTCAAAGATGCATCATTTGACATGGTTGCGAGGAATGAAGTGAAAAAGATATCGCACATTTAGAAACCTTTCATGGCTATGCTAGATGATAACTTTTATTATTTTTCATCGTGCATAAAGAAACGTTTTCTTATGACAAAAAGTAAATATGTGGTGAAAATGTGTTAAAGCTAAGACCAAGCGATTTCCGTGACTTAGTCACAGGAAAGTTAATCATATTTAAGAATCGCTTCTTCAAGACGAGGTGGCCGAGTGGTTAAGGCGATGGACTGCTAATCCATTGGGGTCTCCCCGCGCGGTTTCGAATCCCATCCTCGTCGTTCTTATTTTACACTCACAGACTAACATTTCCCTATGATAAGAACAAAATGTATGACCAGTGAAATGGTACAGCATTCGACTGCCGATCGAGAGGTCCCCGGTTTGAACCCGGTGCCCCTGATTTACTACTCATCACATATTTAAGCCGAATCGCTCTTATCCTCGTTATTTTTACACTCTGACAGGCTAACATTTGTCAATGAATACAAGCTAAGGTTTCTGTCATCTTTGGAAAATCGCATCTCCGTACAAAATAACTTCGTTGGCACTGTCATGGCCAAACTTGATCGATTGATCAAACGAAAACACGCGTACGTACTTTGAATATTATGATATAGAAATGTCCAAGGAGACTCGATTATTTACATTTCCGACAATTTTTATCTTTAAAACTTCAATACAGCTATCTTTTCAAAGTTGCATCTCAAGGATATATTTATAGACCACGATAAATGACAGCCGTCGCATTGACATTCAGTTCAATTTTGGAAAAATGTGGACGACGGGCGTTTTCTAACCTCAAAGATGCATCATTTGACATGGTTGCGAGGAATGAAGTGAAAAAGATATCGCACATTTAGAAACCTTTCATGGCTATGCTAGATGATAACTTTTATTATCTTTTCATCGTGCATAAAGAAACGTTTTCTTATGACAAAAAGTAAATATGTGGTGAAAATGTGTTAAAGCTACAGACCAAGCGATTTCCGTGACTTAGTCACAGGAAAGTTAATCATATTTAAGAATCGCTTCTTCAAGACGAGGTGGCCGAGTGGTTAAGGCGATGGACTGCTAATCCATTGGGGTCTCCCGCGTGGGTTCGAATCCCATCCTCGTCGTTCTTATTTTTACACTCACAGACTGACATTTCCCAATGATAAGGAAAAATGTATGACCAGTGAAATGGTACAGCACTCGACTGCCGATCGAGAGGTCCCCGGTTTGAACCAGGTGCCCTGATTTACTACTCGTCATATATTTAAGCCGAATCGCTCTTATCCTCGTTATTTTGCACTCTGACAGACTAACATTTGTCAATGAATACAAGCTAAGGTTTCTGTCATCTTTGGAAAATCGCATCTCCTTACAAAATAACGTCATTGGCACTGTCATGGCCAAACTTGATCGATTGATCAAACGAAAACACGCGTACGTACTTGAATATATAGAAATGTCCAAGGATACTCGATTATTTACATCTTTCCGACAATTTTATGTTTAAAACTTCAATACAGCTATCTTTTCAAAGTTGCATCTCCAAGGATATATTTATAGACCACGATAAATGACAGCCGTCGCATTGGCATTCAGTTCAATTTTGGAAAAAGTGGACGACGGGCGTTTTCTAACCTCAAAGATGCATCATTTGACATGGTTGCGAGGAATGAAGTGAAAAAGATATCGCACATTTAGAAACCTTTCATGGCTATGCTAGATGATAACTTTTATTATTTTTCATCGTGCATAAAGAAACGTTTTCTTATGACAAAAAGTAAATATGTGGTGAAAAATGTGTTAAAGCTAAGACCAAGCGATTTCCGTGACTTAGTCACAGGAAAGTTAATCATATTAAGAATCGCTTCTTCAAGACGAGGTGGCCGAGTGGTTAAGGCGATGGACTGCTAATCCATTGGGGTCTCCCGCGTGGGTTCGAATCCCATCCTCGTCGTTCTTATTTTACACTCACAGACTGACATTTCCCAATGATAAGAACAAAATGTATGACCAGTGAAATGGTACAGCATTCGACTGCCGATCGAGAGGTCCCCGGTTTGAACCCGGTGCCCCTGATTTACTACTCATTGTATAATTAAGCCGAATCGCTCTTATCCTCGTCGTTCTTATTTTACACTCTTACAGGCTAACATTTGTCAATGAATACAAGCTAAGGTTTCTGTCATCTTTGGTAAATCGCATCTCCGTACAAAATAACTTCGTTGGCACTGTCATGGCCAAACTTGATCGATTGATCAAACGAAAACACGCGTACGTACTTTGAATATATAGAAATGTCCAAGGATACTCGATTATTTACATCTTTCTGATAATTTTATGTTGAAAACTTCAATACAGCTATCTTTTCAAAGTTGCATCTCCAAGGATATATTTATAGACCACGATAAATGACAGCCGTCGCATTGGCATTCAGTTCAATTTTGGAAAAATGTGGACGACGGGCGTTTTTCTAACCTCAAAGATGCATCATTTGACATGGTTGCGAGGAATGAAAAAAAGATATCGCACATTTAGAAATAAAAAACTTTCATGGCTATGCTAGATGATAACTTTTATTATCTTTTCATCGTGCATAAAGAAACGTTTTCTAATGACAAAAAGTAAAAATGTGGTGAAAAATGTGTTAAAACTACAGACCAAGCGATTTCCGTGACTTAGTCACAGGAAAGTTAATCATATTTAAGAGTCGCTTCTTCAAGACGAGGTGGCCGAGTGGTTAAGGCGATGGACTGCTAATTCATTGGGGTCTCCCGCGTGGGTTCGAATCCCATCCTCGTCGTTCTTATTTTACACTCACAGGCTGACATTTCCCAATGATAAGAACAAAATGTATGACCAGTGAAATGGTACAGCATTCGACTGCCGATCGAGAGGTCCCCGGTTTGAACCCGGTGCCCTGATTTACTACTCATCGTATAATTAAGCCGAATCGCTCTTATCCTCGTCGTTCTTATTTTACACTCTTACAGGCTAACATTTGTCAATGAATACAAGGTAAGGTTTCTGTCATCTTTGGTAAATCGCATCTCCGTACAAAATAACTTCGTTGGCACTGTCATGGCCAAACTTGATCGATTGATCAAACGAAAACACGCGTACGTACTTTGAATATATAGAAATGTCCAAGGATACTCGATTATTTACATCTTTCCGACAATTTTATGTTTAAAACTTCAATACAGCTATCTTTTCAAAGTTGCATCTCCAAGGATATATTTATAGACCACGATAAATGACAGCCGTCGCATTGGCATTCAGTTCAATTTTGGAAAAATGTGGACGACGGGCGTTTTCTAACCTCAAAGATGCATCATTTGACATGGTTGCGAGGAATGAAGTGAAAAAGATATCGCACATTTAGAAATAAAAACTTTCATGGCTATGCTAGATGATAACTTTTATTATCTTTTCATCGTGCATAAAGAAACGTTTTCTTATGACAAAAAGTAAAATGTGGTGGAAAATGTGTTAAAGCTACAGACCAAGCGATTTCCGTGACTTAGTCACAGGAAAGTTAATCATATTTAAGAGTCGCTTCTTCAAGACGAGGTGGCCGAGTGGTTAAGGCGATGGACTGCTAATCCATTGGGGTCTCCCGCGTGGGTTCGAATCCCATCCTCGTCGTTCTTATTTTTACACTCACAGACTGACATTTCCCAATGATAAGGAAAAATGTATGACCAGTGAAATGGTACAGCACTCGACTGCCGATCGAGAGGTCCCCGGTTTGAACCCGGTGCCCTGATTTACTACTCGTCATATATTTAAGCCGAATCGCTCTTATCCTCGTTATTTTTGCACTCTGACAGACTAACATTTGTCAATGAATACAAGCTAAGGTTTCTGTCATCTTTGGAAAATCGCATCTCCGTACAAAATAACGTCATTGGCACTGTCATGGCCAAACTTGATCGATTGATCAAACGAAAACACGCGTACGTACTTGAATATATAGAAATGTCCAAGGATACTCGATTATTTACATCTTTCCGACAATTTTTATGTTTAAAACTTCAATACAGCTATCTTTTCAAAGTTGCATCTCCAAGGATATATTTATAGACCACGATAAATGACAGCCGTCGCATTGGCATTCAGTTCAATTTTGGAAAAAGTGGACGACGGGCGTTTTCTAACCTCAAAGATGCATCATTTGACATGGTTGCGAGAATGAAGTGAAAAAGATATCGCACATTTAGAAACCTTTCATGGCTATGCTAGATGATAACTTTTATTATTTTTCATCGTGCATAAAGAAACGTTTTCTTATGACAAAAGTAAATATGTGGTGAAAAATGTGTTAAAGCTAAGACCAAGCGATTTCCGTGACTTAGTCACAGGAAAGTTAATCATATTTAAGAATCGCTTCTTCAAGACGAGGTGGCCGAGTGGTTAAGGCGATGGACTGCTAATCCATTGGGGTCTCCCGCGTGGGTTCGAATCCCATCCTCGTCGTTCTTATTTTACACTCACAGACTAACATTTCCCTATGATAAGAACAAAATGTATGACCAGTGAAATGGTACAGCATTCGACTGCCGATCGAGAGGTCCCCGGTTTGAACCCGGTGCCCTGATTTTCTACTCGTCACATATGTAATATATTTGCTATATAATAATACAATCCAGTTTCTATAACTAATTTATTAACAAGTACATCGTTTGATGGTCAGACTACAGAATGACAACATGTGTATAAGAACTTCAATTGATCTATTTAATTATGTTTATTTAAGAACGTGCAGACATGTGAGAGTTGCTGATCTGTCAATTATAATTACTGTAACAGATGATACGGTAATAAAGTGCGGTGAACTTTATAACACTTCTCCGGCCTTAGATAAAAACAAATTAAAAACAAATTAACTCAATTACAGAAAATTAATGTCTTTTCACGGCTACTGATTGATAAGTCCATATCAGTTTGAAAACAAATAAAATGTCAGATCACAAAGATTCATTCGTTAAAGTTTGTCTGCACTGAAACTATAATGTCCTACTAAGAAAATAAAATAAAAATGTTCGCACTGGTCTTGTTATTTCTTACACTAAATGATATGTACACATGCACTGCGAAGTACTTAATGCACTTCAAACGGTTGTGAGGATTATTATGCCTCTTTATAAATTCAAAATCCTTAAAATGCGATGGTTCTTTTCTTGTTCTCTTCGGATAGCGTGGTTCCATTTGTTCAGTCATGTTTGACGGTTTCTCGATTTGCGGTTGTTCGGTCTCAGGAGTACTTATCGGTATAGTTATTTCTGGCTCAAACAATTCACTGTCATTGTCACATTTTTCTTCATTTTCGTTGTTTGTGCAATCAAAGTTTCGTACTCTGATGTGATCAATATGTCTACGAATGACATGTCCATCTGGCAATTTGATATGAAATGAAAGTGGACCTGATTGTTTTATAACTTCTCCCTGAATCCATTTAATCTTTGAACCAATTGCGAAATTTCGGGCAAATACTCCTTATCCTACATTAATTTGTCTGTTCACAGATTTCTTGTCGTGATAATGTTTTGTTTTGTTGTCTCTCCTGAACTCGCTTCTCGATATTTGGAAAAACTAAATCTAGACGTGACTTGAGTTTCCTTTTCATCAGCAATTCTGATGGTGCCAATCCTGTCGTTGTTTGTGGCGTTATACGGTAGTTGAAAAGAAAACAGTTCAACTTTTCCTGGACATTTCCTTCTTTGATTTTCTTCATACCTTCTTTGAAACTCTGAACTGCTCGTTCAGCACAACCATTACTAGCTGGATGCCACGGCGCGGAAGTGCGATGTTCAATTCCATTTGATTTCACATAATCGGCGAATTCCTCACTAGTAAATGCGGCTCCATTATCACTAATAATGAGATCACATAATCCATGTGTTGCAAACGTTTGTTGAAGTTTTGCAATCGTAGCCTCGGATGTTGTAGAATTCATGACGTGTATGTCTATCCATTTTGAATACGCATCAACCATAATTAAAATGATTTATTCATGAATGGTCCTGCAAAGTCTATATGTATTCTTGACCACGGATGGCTAGGATATTCCCACGGACGTAACGGTGCTTCTGCTGGTAATTTTCGGTTTTCCTGACAACTGTAACAGTTAACTACAGTTAATTCCAAGTCATTGTCCATTCCAGCCACCATATATAGCTTCTTCCTAGACTTTTCATTCTAGTAATCCCTGGATGTCCTTGGTGTAATTCATTTAACATGGCCTCACGTCCTGGTTGTGGTATAATTACTCTTCCTCCCCACAATATGCATCCGTCCTGACTACACAGTTCATTTTTTCTACTATAATACGGTCTTATGTCTTCAGTGGGACATTTTGACGGCCATCCATTCAAAATGTATCTAAGCACCATAGACAGTATTTTGTCCTTGCGTGTCCACTTTTGAATTTGTTTAGCATCAACTGGCGTAGTGGCTAAATGTTCCATTAATAATATAGTATCACCTGGCGTTGGTGTCTTTTCAATGTTTGTTTTCAGCGGTAGTCTACTTAGTCCATCCGCATTACCATTCAGACTCCCTTCTTTGTATACAATCGTGTACTCATATGCAGCTAAAGTCAGTGCCCACCTTTGAATTCGAGATGCGGCCATTGTCGGTATAGGTTTATCTTCTCGAAATAAACCTATAAGCGGCTTGTGATCGGTTATGATTGTAACGGGGTGTCCATACAAATATTGATGAAATTTCTTGATACCAAATATTATGGCCAGACTCTCCTTTTCAAGAACGGAATAATTCTTCTCTGCTGATGTAAGTGTTCGAGATGTATAAGCTATTGGTTTGTCACTGCCGTCGTCCATTTTATGCGAAAGTACGGCCCCTACTCCATACGGAGATGCATCACATGCTAAGATTAATTTCTTTTTCGGATCGAAATGTACAAGTGCTGATGCGGATTTCAACAGCTGTTTTGACTCTATGAACGCTTTTTCCTGTTCTTTTTCCCAACTCCATTTTGTGTCTTTCTGTAGAAGTAAATGTAGCGGCTTTAACAAGTGAGACAAATTCGCTAAGAATCTATTGTAATAGTTCAGCATTCCAAGATAAGCTTTCAGTTCTGTCACGTTTGTCGGACTTGGGGCTTTATCGATCGCCTCAACTTTACTCTCCACTGGATAGATTCCGTGTTTGTTTATTTTAAATCCCAAATAAACAACTTCTTCGGCCATGAACACACACTTCTGTTTCTTTAACCGAATTCCGATTCTCTTAAATCTAGACAAAACCTCAGAAAGAGTATTTAGATGTTCCTCCCTTGTTTTACCCGTTATCAGTATATCATCTACTCGAACCAAAACATTGGATATACCTTGAACAACATTTTCAAGTGTTCTCTGGAAAATACCTGGGCTGGACGCTACACCATACGGAAGTCTATTGTATCTGAATAAACCCTTGTGCGTGTTTATAGTCACATACCTTTTACTCATCAAGTTCAATTTGTTGGTATGCTTGATTTAAATCCAATTTTGTATATTCTTGTCCTCCTCCAAGCGTTGCGTATAAATCCTCAGTTTTAGGAATCGGATAATTATCCAACTTTGAAACGGCATTAACGGTTACCTTGTAGTCACCACAAATTCTAATAGATCCGTTCTCCTTAACTACAGGTACTATCGGGCGGCCCAGTCGGAAAATTCCACTTGCTGAATCTGACCCTCCTTCTCAAGACGTTCAAATTCCATCTCCACTTTATCCTTCAACGCATACGGCAAAGGGTGAGCCTTGAAATATTTCGGTACGGCACTCTCATCAACATAAATCTTGGCTTTCATGCCTTTTACAGTTCAAGTTCATCTTTGAAAACCTCCTTATTTGCTTCTAAGACCATATTCAAATCACTCAGTTGATTATCACTTCCAACGACGGAGAAAATATCCTTCCAATCCAGACGGAGTTTGTTCAACCAGTCTCGGCCAAGTAAATTCGGACCTTTACGCTTCACTATCAGTAATGGTAATTTTGCGCTTTCCTTCTTGTAGTTGACATTGACGATTGCACGTCCTATTACAGGAATCTGCTCTCCCATGTATGTTCGGAGTTTAGCACTTGTCGGTTCGATTCTGAATTTCGACTTGTAATCCTTGTAAGTATCCTCGCTCACGATAGAAACTGACGCTCCGGTATCTATTTCCATGGCTATTTCACATTCATTCACATTGATTTGCACTTTATATGCTTCATTAGATTTATTTCCAAAATGAAAAACTGAGTAAACTTCATCTTCACTTTCACTTTCGCTACTTTCATCCTGCTCCATGAAATGAGCACGTGGTTTAAAACGGGATTTGAACTCTCTGTGATTTTCACTTAAATTCCCATTGGCAGATTTGTTACGGCATTTCTTTGCGATATGTCCTTTCTTTTTACAACTGTGGCATTTTGCATCCTTAAACCTGCAATCGGCGGCTAAGTGATTTCCTCCACACGGTAACAATCTCCTTGTTTCAATTTCCAGAGTTGTTTCTCGTGTACGATTTTAAAACTTTGTTGACTTGCTTCTGAATTGTTGCATTTGTCCCACTCGCTTGGATGTCTTGTGCGTTCTTCTCAGCAGTCTCCATAGCGGTAGCAATTTCAATGCCTTGTCAAAGTTAAATTCGGCTCTGCTAACAGCCTCCTCTGAATGCGGTCACTCTTTATTCCGACGACTAACCTGTCTCGTAACATCGCATTTAACGTGTTACCATAATTACAGTGTTCTGTCAGACTTCTTAGTGCTGCAATAAATGTCCTCACTGACTCATCGCTGTGTCTTGTTCTACTGTTAAATTTAAATCTTTGAATAATTTCTGATGGTACTGGATCTCGGTGATCTTTCACTAGTTTAGTTAAATCGGCAAGTGATTTCGTTCCTGGTTTGGCTGGTGCTAATAAGTCCCTAATTAATTTGTAGATATTCTTCCCACATACACTTAAGAAAATATCTCTTTTCTGGTCTTCTTCGTCTATTTCATTAGCATTAAAATAATGTTCCATACGTTCTACATATTGTGTCCAATCTTCGGATTCATCAAAGAGTCTAATTTCCGTAAGTCGGCATTGTCACTTGTAGAAATTCACATTTATTTTAATATTCAGTTTTTCCTCGTCGCAAAATGTGTAATATATTTGCTATATAATAATACAATCCAATTTCTATAACTAATTTATTAACAAGTACATCGTTTGATGGTCAGACTACAGAATGACAACATGTGTATAAGAACTTCAATTGATCTATTTAATTATGTTTATTTAAGAACGTGCAGACATGTGAGAGTTGCTGATCTGTCAATTATAATTACTGTAACAGATGATACGGTAATAAAGTGCGGTGAACTTTATAACACTATATTTAAGCCGAATCGCTCTTATCCTCGTTATTTTACACTCTGACAGGCTAACATTTGTCAATGAATACAAGCTAAGGTTTCTGTCATCTTTGGAAAATCGCATCTCCGTACAAAAAACTTCGTTGGCACTGTCATGGCCAAACTTGATCGATTGATCAAACGAAAACACGCGTACGTACTTTGAATATTATGATATAGAAATGTCAAAGGATACTCGATTATTTACATTTCCGACAATTTTATGTTTAAAACTTCAATACAGCTATCTTTTCAAAGTTGCATCTCAAGGATATATTTATAGACCACGATAAATGACAGCCGTCGCATTGGCATTCAGTTCAATTTTGGAAAAATGTGGACGACGGGCGTTTTTCTAACCTCAAAGATGCATCATTTGACATGGTTGCGAGGAATGAAGTGAAAAAAGATATCGCACATTTAGAAACCTTTCATGGCTATGCTAGATGATAACTTTTATTATCTTTTCATCGTGCATAAAGAAACGTTTTCTTATGACAAAAAGTAAATATGTGGTGAAAAATGTGTTAAAGCTAAGACCAAGCGATTTCCGTGACTTAGTCACAGGAAAGTTAATCATATTTAAGAATCGCTTCTTCAAGACGAGGTGGCCGAGTGGTTAAGGCGATGGACTGCTAATCCATTGGGGTCTCCCGCGTGGGTTCGAATCCCATCCTCGTCGTTCTTATTTTTACACTCACAGACTAACATTTCCCAATGATAAGAACAAAATGTATGACCAGTGAAATAATACAGCATTCGACTGGCGATCGAGAAGTCTCCGGTTTGAACCCAGGTGCCCCTGATTTACTACTCGTCATATATTTAAGCCGAATTGCTCTTAAGCCGTCGCATTGGCATTCAGTTCAATTTTGGAAAAATGTGGACGACGGGCATTTTCTAACCTCAAAGATGCACCATTTGACATGGTTGCGAGGAATGAAGTGCAAAAGATATCGCACATTTAGAAACCTTTCATGGCTATGCTAGATGATAACTTTTATTATCTTTTCATCGTGCATAAAGAAACTTTTACACTCACAGACTGACATTTCCCAATGATAAGAACAAAATGTATGACCAGTGAAGTGGTACAGCATTCGACTGGCGATCGAGAGGTCCCCGGTTTGAACCCGGGTGCCCTGATTTACTACTCGTCATATATTTAAGCCGAATTGCTCTTATCCTCGTCGTTCTTATTTTATACTCTGACAGGCTAACATTTGTCAATGAATACAAGCTAAGGTTTCTGTCATCTTTGGAAAATCGCATCTCCGTACAAAATAACTTCGTTGGCACTGTCATGGCCAAACTTGATCGATTGATCAAACGAAAACACGCGTACGTACTTTGAATATTATGATATAGAAATGTCCAAGGATACTCGATTATTTACATTTCCGACAATTTTTATGTTTAAAACTTCAATACAGCTATCTTTTCAAAGTTGCATCTCCAAGGATATATTTATAGACCATGATAAATGACAGCCGTCGCATTGGCATTCAGTTCAATTTTGGAAAAATGTGGACGACGGGCATTTTTCTAACCTCAAAGATGCATCATTTGACATGGTTGCGAGGAATGAAGTGCAAAAAGATATCGCACATTTAGAAACCTTTCATGATGCTAGATGATAACTTTTATTATCTTTTCATCGTGCATAAAGAAACTTTTTTACACTCACAGACTGACATTTCCCAATGATAAGAACAAAATATATGACCAGTGAAATGGTACAGCATTCGACTGGCGATCGAGAGGTCCCCGGTTTGAACCCGGGTGCCCCTGATTTACTACTCGTCATATATTTAAGCCGAATCGCTCTTATCCTCGTCGTTCTTATTTTTACACTCTGACAGGCTAACATTTGTCAATGAATACAAGCTAAGGTTTCTGTCATCTTGGGAAAATTGCATCTCCGTACAAAATAACTTCGTTGGCACTGTCATGGCCAAACTTGATCGATGATCAAACGAAAACACGCGTACGTACTTTGAATATATAGAAATGTCCAAGGATACTCGATTATTTACATCTTTCCGACAATTTTTATGTTTAAAACTTCAATACAGCTATCTTTTCAAAGTTGCATCTCCAAGGATATATTTATAGACCACGATAAATGACAGCCGTCGCATTGGCATTCAGTTCAATTTTGGAAAAATGTGGACGACGGGCGTTTTCTAACCTCAAAGATGCATCATTTGACATAGTCTCGATTACCCAGACGCATATATACATATAGCGTCTGGGAGATTAACTGGACTGGTCAGATATTTATAGGGGCGTAACAAATAATTAAATATAGAACATATCTATAAATAGCACTTCCGTTTTCCCCAAAATAATTAAAAAAAAAAACACAGTAAGCAGTGTACTAGTATATGTATATGCGATTATCTAAACTGACATTCTTGTAGCTCACACTATGTTGCCCAACTTGATGATGGGTAATTTTAATAGAGACGTGATGTCAAATAAATAAAACGCCTTCAAATATCATTTAACAGTATTCTTGTTTCAGTGATTAAAAACGATAAAACTGTATTTAACGGTGATCTTTTTACCTGAATTTTGTACATGTACATTTTTTTAAAGAACAAAAAATGAATTGATAAAGAAAGGTCGAACTAGCATTCACAGACAGTAACTAGGTTCCACTCTTTGGACTTTTATAAAGTGTTATTGAAAATTTGTGTTATTTTTAATGAAGCGTTGACCACATACACTTGTCCTGCTTTTTCTACTATCAAACATGAACCTCTTCTGTAAATGGATACATGTTTGATAAAACAAGATTCGAGGCAAGTATCTGTCAGCCTGCTCTGATAGCCTAATGAAGTTCTTCGTTACGGTTAATATGAAACAAAAACGGTAAATATGATACACAAACGGATGTAACAAGGTTATTTCGACCCCTAATATTACAATTTTCGGCCGGGTGGGGGAGGGTTGCCGTTGCTCCCCTGGTTCCCCCATTACCTGGGTGCCTCAGTCGGCGGCACCCAAACACCTGCCTCGTCTGATTCTGAGGCCTAGTTACGGCCCTGTATTAATGTTATAGCACTCGTCATAGGTGGATCCAGGCCCCCACCCCCTTTTTCGTGGGGAGCCCGATTTCCTTTCGTGGGAAAAATTTGGTTGATTCTATAGGGAATCACTGAAGCATAACTGTAGCCCCCCTTTTAACAAGTTCTAGTTCTGGATCCGCCGCTGCTCGTGTATAGACGATACCACGCTCTCTGCGCGCTAATAGAGAGGGCTCCGTAGATGGACCGTTGTACTTAAAACTAAATGTCTGCCCCAATACAATATACCCTAATTTTCTAGTGAGTCATAATTTCTTCGACCTGTATCCCGAACGGCCTATAATTTTTATATTTATTGTTAATTTCTTTTCGTCCTAAACATTACCACTATTTACCACAAGACGATAACCAAGCAACGCACAATCAATCTATTCTTATTACAGCACACCACGTTATTCTGTCATATTCATACTATAAAATACCAGTATTCTCTATTTTTCATATTATAGCACACCACTAGACTCGATTCTTTATTTTTTTATCCATTTTTCTTAAGTTTTGTTTCATTATTCTCATTTCTGTAAATTCCTGTTATAATTTATGCTGTTCTTTTTATATATTCTTTCAGATATCTGATGCACTTACCTTACAGAAAAAGCACACATCAATGTACGTCTACGTAAAGAAAAACAACTGATACAAATACTAAGATTGCAATGTAGAAAAGCCTCCTTAACTATTACTGGCAGATTAGTGAGATCACACAACGAGCCAACTCAATTTTCAAAATTAACTGATCTTAACTGCAAACGACAGAATAGTCTGAATGTTTCTTAGCTGTTACACCAATAATCTATATCGCCTAATCTTTTTGGGAAGAAAATATTTAGGAACCAACCTTCACACAATACCACTTTGTCAGTGTCGATTTTGTCCCATGTACATTTATTCCATATCCTTTCATTTTCTATTACCCCGTGTCTAGAAGTTAACCAGTCATTCATGAAACCCAATACTCTTTGGATGCATGTTTGTATCATGCACATAGAGAAGATGGAATGGGATTTATCCCATGCATACTGGATGGTAACTTGTAAAAAAAAACAATAACTCAAAAGTGTATTCTACTTAAACTATTATAATATCCATCATGTATTAGCATGCAATAAAGGACAGCTCCATACGAACAATAACTTCTCATGTAAACCTTTATATAAAAATAAGGAGATTGGTATGATTGCTAACGAGGAAACAACCCAGCAGAGTTCAAATGACGTGGATATAAGCAAATATAGTCACTGCTTTGCCTTCAATATTACTGAGAAAACTCCATACCATATAGTCAACCATAAAAGGGCCCGACATGAAAATGAGATACAATTCAAACGTGAAAACTGTTTAACTGTTTATATGATTTTCAATTTGTTAATACAAATCTTAGTTCGCTGACATATCTGACAACATTTGTGTTTCTTGATTTTTGTTTTATTTACTTAATATATGTCTGTGTACCTTTTTTTCGCTTTGTGGTTGCTATCAAAATAATGTTTGCCCAACATTTTTGGTACTGTGATTTATTTATACTGATTGATGCTTCAGTATCTAAAAAAAAAAACTTTGAATCTTGTTCTTATAAAATTGAAGCTGTTTAAGCATGATACAATGAAAATCCTGAACATTATAATTTTTTTTAATTTTTCACATTTTCACATAAAATCTGTGTCCAGAAATCATCATTGGTTTGTCTACAAAAGAAAGTAAATATTAAAATCATATTAATTTTTGGTCAACAGCATAGCATATATGAAAAACAAATTGTTTGAAAAAAAAAAACATCATAGAAATATATTGTACAAATTATTGTCCTGGGGCAAGCTGAATCACGCCTCGGGGTGCGAGATTTTCTTGCAGCGTTGAAGACCCATTGATGGCATTGGGCTGTTTCCTGCTCTTGGGTCGGGTTGGTGTCTCTTTGACACAGTCCCTGTTTCTATTCTCCATCCAAACCATGCATGGGTTTTTCTCTTGTTGAAGGCCATACAGTTGCCTATAATTGCTCACATCCACTTCATTTGAACTTGGGTGGATAGTTGTCTCATTGGAATTCATACCGCATCTCCTTATTTGTATAATGTTGACATTTTGGTACTTTTATCTTCACTTTTTGTTTTAATCTACATGATGACCTCTTAATCATGTTGATGTCTACTTTTGGTAATTTATGTCATTGGGTTCGCCGGTTGCTGCCTCATTGACACCTCATTTCATTGATGCTGAATCTATTGTTTTACTGTCTATTGTTTTGCAGAAAATCGAATTTTCAGTGTTTTTCTCATGCCATGGTTTTGTTCAACATTTAAAAAAAATACAGGTTTAGATAGCCCTTGGTATCTTCCCTGACATTTTTATTATTTTATGAACTTTTTTTGTGTGTGAAAAAATGCCTTTTAATAGTGCAATTAAAGTGCAAAAAAACGTATTTTTCTATTTTAAGTTGACCGGTTCAGACTTTGTTTACTAACAGTATAATTATTTTTTTATATAGTGAAATATGAGTTAAACGAAATTACTATTTATAACAACGTGTCCCACTTCTTATCTGTATTGTATAAGCACTTTGTCTATATTTCTTCTAATTATCATTTTGGATTGCGTTCCTCCTTTGAATGTGTACATCATTGTGTATCTCTCCTCCCCTTTTACACATATCAAGATGCAAACTCCCTTATACAGATAGATACAACAAACTAATCTTGGATGAAGGTCATATTTCGGCGTTATAGTACTTTTCCATCGTCTTTATAAAGTTAAAACCTCAAAATGTATTAATAGCGTGTACGACTGTTCGAGTGGTCCCAGTCAATACAAAAATTGCCATTTATTGTATAATTAACTTGTTTGCATAGCACGGACATGCATGAAAGAATATAACTACTCGATGTATCAGGTTGCACTGAAATTTATGTTACAGTTTATGTTGTTATATATCATCTTACCAAGGTTGGATGTGCTGTTGTTTTTCTTCGCGGCCATGGAAGCCATGCTGTCTGGTGTTTTCCATGACTTGTATTTCGTCACAAAAAATATAAATAGCTTTAAACAACAATCGATACACTCGGGCTTTTCAATAACATTATCGTAATGTCATTTCTTCCGAAGTCAATAACCAACTTCTTGGTTATTCGTCTTGGACATTATCCTTAAAACAAGCTAAAAAGCCGATACTATTCCGATTGTCATAAATTACCAATTTTATATCATTTGTCATCCAGACGCTATACTTTGAAAAATAAAGCGGCTGGATGATCGAGACTACATTTGACATGGTTGCGAGGAATGAAGTGAAAAAAGATATCGCACATTTAGAAACCTTTCATGGCTATGCTAGATGATAACTTTTATTATCTTTTCATCGTGCATAAAGAAACGTTTTCTTATGACAAAAAGTAAATATGTGGTGAAAAATGTGTTAAAGCTAAGACCAAGCGATTTCCGTGACTTAGTCACAGGAAAGTTAATCATATTTAAGAATCGAATAGCCAAGAATCTGTCCGGTTTAAGGGAGATAACCCAATTTGAAAACAATTATTTGTATCGACAAGGACGATAACCCGTCCTCGCTCCACATGGGGTCACTTGCTAATTTGACATATGCGATAAGCCGCACAATTAAGGGGTTAAACACCCGCTGGTCTGTAAAGATAACTTCAGTGAAAACCAATACCAGATGTTATCGATAAAATAATTTTGATTCATGTTTTCTGTATTTTGGTGTAGTTTGTAAAATAATTGAAGGCCGGAGTTCCTATTCGATCTTTGTTGAAACCTGGGACTACTGAATTAGTGTATTAGTCCCAGTTGAAACATTGAAACGGCGCGAGATGTTTTACC